>JAODAL010015391.1:0-84049 GCA_025379985.1 Phyllomedusa bahiana | reverse complement strand
TTTCTTGCCCCGACCGGGCTTTCCAGAACCCAGCACTCTGACGGATGACCATCCTTGCACGACGTAGCCCCCTTTAAAACCAAAATATATTGCCTTTTTCTCTTTTTTCTCCCTATAGCTTACCACTGCCATAGCATTTAGCTCTCCTCCTATGCTATTTAGTACGTTCACCTAATCATTAGGTAAGAGTCTTTCTCCTGTTATCTACCCTAAGTTCTGCTTTTTTTCACACATTTATGAAATTTTCATTATATATGTTTCACACTCCTTTTCTAATATCTTCTCCTTTTTCTGTCATTTCTTCAAATTTTTTTTCATTTTTTTTTTTTTTTTTCATTTTTTTTTTCATTTTTTTCATTTTTTTCTTTCATTTAGTTCATTTTTTACCCTTTAATTGTTACTTATCATTTACTTCCCTTTAACTCCTTTGGGTTTATACTGTTGTGATTTTTTTCATTGTGATATAATAACAGACTTCGCATTAATTGTACATATTCTTTCTACGCAGATGTCATTTTAAAAAAGGCTTGATGCCGAAACGTCATAATTTCTTGACATCAATATTTCCTATTCTTTGTATGTACCTACTGGCCTATGTACTTGTGAAATTTCAAACTGGTGCAATACTGATACTACTCGCTTTGATCTTGTTGGATCTATCACTATAGCTCTAACTTAGGCTATATGTTTAATAAAGATATACCTTTTTTTCACATTACCTCTTTGGTGTGCAGTGGATTTATCATTTTGATTAGACTTGGGGTTATTACCTCTTTTCCACTAGCACCCTGATAAAATACCCCATTTACCTTAGGTGTGCGTGACCTTTTATCTTTTATCTAATAGGGATAGGACCTGCGCTCTGCCTGTGGCCAAACAGCTCAGCGAAATTAGTCTATTTCTGCACAGAAAAACCCTCTACTATTAGCTGTGATCCTTCCAATTTAGTTAGATTAGAGATTTGAAGATTTTATGTAGTTAGCTAGAGAATTTTAAGCGCATCTACCGCGGTAAATTCACGGCGGTGGGAGCGGGGGGGGCTCCCGCGGGTGAACACAGACAAGCTCTATCTATAACGCACACTGGACTTAGTGTAGACATTGTAGTGCAATATCTTTAGTATTCACAGTTTGCTATTGAAATATTTCCTGGATATGGGCAGCCTGAACTTATATTTGGGTACACATCATTTCCAGTAAAATGCAGGTCTCTTTGTTAGCTGCAAAACTCCACTTTTATTATCAGTATAACATTTCAGATAGGTGTTCATTTTCAATTTTACCCATTACACCTGTGACTGTTGATATATCCACCTTGCAGTTAAATCCAATCAGCAATCTTGTAGTCAGCACAGGATGTTTTGCCAAAAATACCGTGTATCGTCGAAAACATCACAGTTAACGTGTTTTTTTGACTTTTTGCGCACCCAGCATTGTTCATTGACGCAGCATCTACGTAAATCTTAAACAGCAATTCTAAAATTCACCACAGGTGAATTGAAAGGTGCAAAAAATACCGTTTTTACATCGAAACATAACAGTACGTGTTTTTTGACTTTTTTCACACCCAGCATTGTTCATTGACGCAGCATCTACGTAAATCTTAAAACAGCAATTCTATAAATTTACCACAGGGGAATTGAAAGGTGCAAAAAATACCGTTTATTATATCAAAACATAACAGTTACGTGTTTCTTGACTTTTGCGCACCCACATTGTTCATTTAGCAGCATCTTACGTAAATCTTAAACAGCAATTCTATATTCACCACAGGTGAATTGAAAGGTGCAAAAAATATTGTTTATTATACCAAAACATAACAGTTACGTGTTTTTTGACTTTTGCACACCCAGCATTTTTCATTGACGCAGCATCTACGAAAAATCTTAAACAGCAATTTATTTTCCCCCACAGGTAAATTGAAAGGTGCAAAAAATTTTGTTTTTATACCAAAAAAATAACAGATACGGGGTTTTTTTGGATTTTTTTGGCCAGTCCAGATTTGTTGATAGACCCCTTCCCATTTAAATTTGAACCCGAAATTTTTTGTTTTTGTTGGGGGTTTTGGAATAGCTTTGTTTTTGCCGTTTTTTTAATAAGAGACTTTCCAAAACTTTTCCCAACCTTCTAAAATTTTTTTAATTTTTCTGCCCAGGAGTGAAATGCAGGGGGTAAGCGAGCAAAAGGGGGGGGGTTTTAGCACAGGGAAATTAGGGGTGGGAGAGAAGGTGCCCCTTTTCCAGGGGCTGGTGACAACACGCATGCCAGCGGATCGCAGTTGCAGGACCGACAGGCCTGTCATCGCGGGGCCCGGGGGCCCCTGTTTTAAAGTAACGAAACATGGGTCGCCAATTCTGTCCTTAAAAGGGTTAATGCAACCTGCATCTGCAGTCTTCCCCTCCTCGTCCCGGCAAAAAGGGCCCAAAAGTGTAAATCGCATATCACCATCTGTCCAACAAAAAAGCAGCCCAAATGTCAACTTTTGAAACCCCCCAAACTGGGGGTTTTTCCATTTTCTAAGCCCCTCTTTGATGACAAAATTGCGGTTGGGGTTTCAGAAGGCATTTTTAAAGATCAAGGGGCCCCAAAAAGGTAAATTTTCTTTTGCTTTTTGACCCCGAAATGATCCCGTCAGGGGGGGGTAAAAAGGGGGGCCGGAAAATTGGAAAAAAAACCCCGGGGCCCGGGGTGGGCAACGCCTTCCCAGTCCCCTTGCTTGTAGCCCGAAGCTTCTGGATGCAGAAAGTCAGGACGCCCAAAAGTCCCCCTGTGTTGATGTTTAAATGATGACGACATTGGGGATCCACCCCCTTGGTCTTTTCCGCAGTTTTTTGCTTGCGGCGCTTATCAGTGGACGAGGGGGGAAAGACGATGGGGTATTTGTCAATAGGGGTTTTCCCGCCACAAAAAGGGAGAGGGCGGGAATGTTTCCGCCAGCCACGGCCCACCCCAAAACCCCCCGCCCTTGCTTTTTCCCCGGGTCCAAAAAAGGCCCCAGGACCTCTCAACCCGGGGGTCTTTTGAGCAAGCCTCTGATTCCCCCAGCGATGTTATGCCGCCTTTGCCGTAAACCCATAAGTAAAGGCAAAAACCCTTAAGGGGTTTTAACCCACCACCAACATGTCTATCACATGCGGGCGGAAATGCATGGTTGAAATGGGGGGAAACCCAATTTGGGCCCCAAAAAAAGGCCCAAAGACCGACGCTGGGCCCCCCAACCACTGCCACCCCCCCTGTCTCCGCCCCCTCCTCCTCCCCACCACCAAGCGTTCCCAGCTGCCCATGTCTCTCAAATTTCCATGATCAGGGTTCAGGCCTCCGTTTCAAGGCCTCCACCGTCCCCCCGAGTACCACCAGCCCCCCAGGACCCATCCAAACCCCTTTTTCCTTCCCCCAAAAATTTGACGACCTGCACCCCGTACAGGGGGCCAGTCTAGCAGCCAGCCTTCTGTTTTCCGGGTTTTGGGGGCAAAGAAAACATTTTAAACCCCAAACCAACCCCAAACCCAAAACCCTAAAATGTGGGCCCATTGCCGGGGCTTTGGCCTTGGAAATTTTTGCCTTTCCGTCTGGTGGAAAACATATGGGTTCCGCCGCCCATCCCCCTCGCCTGCCCCCAATTTCCAGATGCCAGCAGGCATTTTTTTTTGCCAAAAAAGGGCCCGCCCCCTGCCCGGGCCCCAAGCCACGTGTCATCAAAAATTTAAAGCGCTTTGGGCCCCCATCTGTGCCCCGGGAAAAAAGTCCATCTCACCCCCCGGACACATGGGCATTTAAGAAAGGCCAAGGGCCGCTAAAAATCTTTTGGTGACACCCTCCGGGGGAGCTGGGTGGTGTCTCGTGGGTGACGGTGGCTCTCAGGCTCGGCGAAAGGCTCTTCAAAAACCCGCAAAAAAGGGTGGGGGCATTTCCCCCCAAATTTCCTCTGGGGGCATCATTTTCCCCAAGAACCCCACCGGGGCCATGTTGAAATTAATTTGCCTTGGAGCCGTCCACAACAGGTCAGGATTTTTGGGGACGGCTCTAAGAAACGAGACCGAGCGCGTGGCGGGGGGACAAAAAACCTTTTTCCAAAGGAAAGGTGGTGTGCGATAAGGGCAAATTTTTGCTGGCCGCCCTTAAGGTCGGTGGCGGGAAGCACTTTTCCCTTTCCTGGGCCCCCCAAAATGTATAAACCTTGTCTTTCCAGAAAATTTTTAAAGAGCTACCCGGGTCTGGATTTCCGCTGAAGAAGGTTTCGAGGTTCTGAGTTCGCACTTGGGCCTTTCCGCCCCCTGCTTGCCCCGGGCCTGGCTGCTTTGAAAGCGTCAGCTCGGCCCTTTCCCACCGTCAACCGCCCTCTTGTTACGGGGGAAACACGTTTAAAATTTTAAACCCTCCCCCAATGCCCCAGCGATTGGGAAAGCACGCAATCCCAAATTACGCAGTACAAGTGACACTTAGCCGGGAAAAGCAGCGGTAGGGGACCTCGGGGGTTGAACCACCGGGGAGGGGAAAGGCAGGTAAAAGAGTTTCGCCCCCACCCCTTCCCTTTTTTTGAAAAGCCCCCAAAAAATGGTCATTGCGGCCCAAGGGCCCTTGTCAGCATGAGCATTTTTGGTGATTTTAATTTTCTGGAACATCGTTGGCCCACCCCTGAAACAACAGGCCCCCGCCAGCGACGGAGGAGGGCGGAAACAAAATGGGGAAACCGGGAAAAAGGGCCTTTTCTTCCGTCAAACCCCCACAAGGCCCGACAGTTTCAAAATTTCATGGGTTTCTTCATTAGGAAAGTGGTTCGGGGGCCCCGAGTGGGGAAATGGGGGCCCAATCAGCTCCCCGGGTGCCATCTAAAGGCGGGTTTCTGGGCTGTTGTTAAAAGCTGTCCCGGAGGAAGCAGGAGGAGGGGGAGGGGGGAGGAGGTTTTTCCAGAAACCCGAGGGTTACCGACGTCCCTCCCTTGGGAAAAGGGTTTGGCGTGAATTTGAGGGGGGGGAGGAAGATGAGGAAGATCAGTTTGCTAGGGCCCCTCGCCCCCGTGGCTTCGGAAATCAAGGTCCTTTCCCTCCACTTTGAGTTTTTGGATGCCTCCATTTCCTCCAACTTAAACCCCCCGCTTTTAAAGGGCCCATCAAAAATGAACAAACGTTACGGGTGGCCACCCCCCTGGACCCCCTTCCCCAAAAAACAAAAACCCAGCCTTTCCTTCCCCCCCAACCAAATGAGGGGAAAAATGCAGGGAAAGGGAAACCTTTTCTGATTGATAAACTGGGGGACATCTTTTTTCCGTCGGTTTTCACTTTTCCCCAAAATGTCACGGTGGGGGAAACAACATCATGCGTGACAGCAGTAGGTCCCAAATTTGGGCCCGTAGCGGCAGCAGCGGGCCCAAGGGGCGGGAACCCTAAGGGGTACCTCTGGAAAATCTTTTTTTCCCACCTCCCCCAACGCATGAAAATGCGGGGCACACATCCAACACACGGGAGACCCGCTTAAAAATCAGGGTGCACGACTTTTCTGCGTCTCAACACCGTTTTTTTTGCATGTGTTCCGGCCCCCAATAGACTTCTGGGAAATCCAAAAGGGGGCGAAGGGCCCCGGGCTGGTTTCATACCCCAAAAGGGTGTTGGGCCTCCCCGGGCAGCCCTTAAAATATCTGAGCGGAACCTTTTCGACACAGCTGGGGAAAGTAAATTAAACAGACAAACGCATCCGCCTTTCCACAGATAATTTTGGATTTTTGGGAACTTTTCCAATCAAGATAAATTCAGGCAGGGAAACCCCCTTTTGGATGTTTGGGGCCCCCTTTTTCCCCGAGGTCACCGATGTTGCCGGTCTATTTTCCTTTCCCCTTTTTCAAACAGATAAGGGCCCCCTCTTAAAAACTTTTTTTTAAAATGAAAAATTTTTTTCTGCAATTTTTTAATTCCCTTTTTTTCCCCAACAGTTCTTTTTGCAGGTTTTGTTTGTGAGGGGGACTGAAAAAAGGGACAGCAAGGTTTCATGACAAAAAACCCGTTTTTCCATTTACTCCCTTTATCGAAAAGAAGGTTTTTCGCTTTGTCAATAGTTTTGAGGTCATGTTGCTGTGAGATACAAGTTTTAAAATTTATGGCCCCCTTTGGAACAGAAATGTGGCTTCTAAGTGGTTTTCTCCCCCAAAAATTTTTTAATAAGTGGCTGAGAACCCATTTTTAAAATTTTTTTTGGGGTCAGTAGTGTGAGAAAACAGCAAAAATCATCCCCCTTTTGGGAAAAGAAATGTGGCTTCTAAGTGGCATTTCCCCCATTCACAATTTTTAAACAGTGGTGAGAAGTCATTTTTATAATTTTTTTTGGGTCCCTGCTGCTTTGAAATGCAGCTTTCTAAGGGCCTATTTAAAAAAAAATGTTGTTTTAACAGACATTTTTTTCTTCCAAATTTACCCAAAATGGCTTTAAAGGGGGATGGGTTTTAATTTTTTGGGGGCCCCCCCTTTTTCTTTTAATTTCGGAAATTCCCAAAAGGGCCCCAAATTCCCAAAAAATGTTGGGGGTTTTAATAGGGCATTTGTTCTTTCACAATTGTCCAAAAGTGGCTCATGTGTCATGCTTTGAATTTTTGGGGGCATTTTGCTGTGACATTTCAGCTATACCCAAAAGGGCCCAATTTTAAAAAAAGGGTTTTTTTCTAACGACCCTTTGGAATTTTAAAATTTTCCAAAAATGGGCTCAAGGGGGCATGCTTTTGAATTTTTGGGGGGATTTTTTCTGTGACATGCGCCATAAAACAGGGCCTATTTTAAAAAATGTTGTTTCTAACAGAATTTGTTTCTTACAATTATCAAAGAGTGGCTCAAGGGGGGTTTGGGGCTTCCCAAAAAAAAAGGGAAAAGGAGGCACTGTCAAAGGACACATATTGCAAAAAGACTTATTTTTTGGGAAGATTTTTTTAACATTAGCTTTTAATCCCTGTTTTAAAACCCAAACCCCCTTTTTTTTCAATTAAAAAAAAGAGAAACAAAAAACATGTGGGATTCCTTTTCCCCTTTTTAAAAAAGTTTTTTTTTAAATTTAAAATACTAAAAAACCTTTCATGTAAAAAATAGCTGGTAAAAAAATTCCTTGGGAAATTTTACAAGGGAGGTTCGGGGAAAAAAAGACCCTTAGGTTATTCAGAAAGGGAAAAAGGAAATATGGGGGCACGGACCCGGAACAAATACAGAACCATTTTTTCCTCCAGCAAGTTGAGTAAAAATGAGAAAAAAAAAACCAAGATAAAGGGCACCTGGGGGGAAAGGAGCGTTAAACCCCCCTATTTCCAAGTGAAGCTCAATTGGTCCACACTCATACGGAGGACAAACGCTACCCCGGTATTGACCGTGTATGAGGAAGGCGGAGTCCACACTTCCGCTTCCGCACTCGTTCAGCACGACATTTTCGTTGCTGCGTATAAAAAAGGGATTTTAACCCCGGTGTTAAAATGACGGACCCAGCCGGGCCTCCACCGCACCCCCCTTAATTCCGGCCCTGGGGATGCTGGGGGCCCCGGACAGGTATAGTCAATGTCCATGAAAAAAAAAATGGTGTTTGAAGACTCCTTTTTCCGGCACTTTTTAAATGTGGGGGTCATGCAGGTTTGGGGCTCATGCTGTGGCCCAGGACAGGAATATTCAATGTCCAGTTCAAGTAAGATGATGGTTCAAATCATACTGCCTTCTGGCACTTTTCAATTTGTGGGTGATGCAGGTTTAAGGGTCAGGCTGTGGTACAAGACAGGGATAGTGAAATGGTCTGTGACTTTTTTTCTGTGACTTTTATAACCTAAGTGTGTTGCCTAAGATGTAGCACGTATCCATTTGACTGTTGTGGATGTTAATTTCAGCTTCTCCAGCCTTGTTTGGGTGTAATAATGAAGGTGTTGTTGCTCTCCCATAGACTTTAATGGTCATCACTCATAATCGACGCTCACTATCGAAAAACCTTATCGATAGCGGCCGACTATCGACTATCGTTCGGTCTCGATAGCCAACGCAATCGCTCAACACTAGTACTACACAATACAGTTCTTTTTTACATACTGTATTATGTGGTAAAATGGGCGCATTTATGTCCGAGAGGCCGTTTTTTTTGCTGGGGACGGGGTGATCGGGTTGCTGGGGGTGGGGTTTACAGGGGGGGCCCAGGTGCTTCAGCTGTATGGGGCCCTGAAATTTCTGTTGGCGGCCCTGTGTGCAAAAACCACAGTTGCTTCTCATTTTTTTTATGTCGCCCATACAATTGTATTGTATGGGAAGACGGCAAGAACACGAAAAGCGTCGGCGTATTATACAACTGTATGCTGCATAATACGCCGACACCGAAAGACGATCGTAGAAAAGACGAGCTGTGGAAACTACAGCCCATTTTTTCTATTCTAGTCTATGGGGCCGCATGAATCATCCTATTTTCAGAGCTTTTAAAATCCTAAAAGCGCAGAAAATATGATTGTAAAACAGTGCAGTGGAGACATAGCCCAAGGCTTAATATATTTGCTGCATTTTTCATTGTCTATGTGCCTGAAAGATAAATATTTGCCACCTTGGACCTGGAGTAGATTTTAGCTCTACTATATGGTACTAACTGATGTAAATAACAAGCATGTTGGTATATGTGAGGCCATGCTCTTTTACCTAAACGAAACAAATTTTCTTTTTAACATAGGAGAGTTTGGAGTGAAACATATTAAAAGTCACAAAATTCTAAGAAAATATTATCGTAAATTACTTAAATAAATTGCTTTATCTGTCATTTTTTATCCATAGATGCCTGCAAAAACACACCTATAAAAGGTCTAAAAAAGAACTCCACTAGGAACACAAAAAAATTATTTTAAACATATTGGGGAACTTTGCCTAAAAGTGAAGTGTTCGCTCAGACAGTCTCTTTATTTTAAACCAGTGACTAAAGTCAGTGTCTCAGCCACCTGCGCATTAAATAACAGATTTCTACAGAGGCTTGATGGCCCATCCTCGTTTCTCCTCTCCTGGGAGTATCTATTTTATCACCCTACTTCTAGGGATTTGGGAGTGAGGCCTTCTATGCCGGAAAAATTGGGGAATAAATTAGTGATCTTGACTGCTGCCTGCATTACTATAACCACCTACAGTCACCTAGTGCCCTACTGATACCTATCCTCCTCCTTGGAAGTACCCCCCAGCCCTCCTGAGGTAGAAGGAAAATCTTGGGCCTGCAGCCTTTCCACCATGACTGACCAGGCCTTCCATCTCCCACTGCTGACAACCAGGTTGACCTTGGCACCAACAGAGGACATAAGACCAGATATCCAGCTGCCTGTACCACAAGACCTGATCTCACTGAGTCCAGGTAACAGGTACTGTGACACCTCCACAGCTAGCAGATCCTGCCACTCACATCTGCCTCTGCTACATAAGGTCTCCTAACTCCTAGCCCTTTGTTGGATGGTGAGGGGACTATCCAACACTGTCGTCGGCGACACACGCCCAGGAGACTTGCTAAAATTTTCTCTTACTACCTCGGTCCACATATAGCCAACAGTCGACCATATGTGGTTATGTTTAAAGCACCTGTAAGCATAGCTCAAATTTTTTTTAAATGTAGTCAATATATCTCTGCTTTCCACAAGTACTCTGCAGACACCTACTGGGCAAACCCAGTTAGCAGACTTTTTTATATTCCTATCACACAATTTAAACAAGGACACTGCTCTAATTTTACTAGGATTTGTCAAAACCCTCAGCTGCCTTCTTGCTCCAAAGATAACGACCTATTAAAATCATATGTGACCTACTCAAATTAATGTAGTGGGTCTCTCTGCATTTACCAGCAAAGCTTCTTACTAGAACTCCAAACATGATTAAAATTCAAGGTGCTCCTAAAGAGGCTATCCCTAAGCATGCTGGAATGAAATGTGACTTAGATAAGTTTGTCAAAAATCAATCAAGCTCATCATCAGCCATGGGGGAGATCCCTTTCTCATCCTTCACTAATTATTATTACTCAAGTCAATCAGGACGATGATAATCATGATGATGATATGTTTATCAATGATGAGCTTCCACTTTCTAGGACCTTCATGCATAGGGTTCTCCTCAAGGTGCTAGAGCCCATGAGTCAAGACATTAAACCCGATGTTAGACAGTTCGGTTTCTGGTTTTCAAAGCTCTGGAAGAAGTGCCATGTGCTATGAGCGAGCACTCATATGCGATTGCTCAGGCACTTAAAGGTATTTTCCGGGCCCCAACATTGCTCATTTGTCTTTTGGGTATGAGTAGAAATAGAAGAGGAAACTCATATTTACCTCCCGGACGATCCCATTCACACATGGCTGCCGGTACGTTCACGGCAGCTGAAGCAATGAAAGGTTTTCATTCACCTGAGAGCTGCAGCCAATTACAGGTCACAGAGATCACATACAGGTGACATTGTGGACTGTGATTGGCTGCACCTGTCACGTGAATGATGAACGTTCACTGCTTACTTCTGGGATGAACGCACCGACAGCCAGGAGTGAATGGGAGCATCCAGGAGGTAAGTACGAGGTTTCACTTTGTATTTCTACTCATACTCCAACAGACAACTGAACAATGTTTGGCCCCTGAACACCCCTTTAAGTTTCACCAAACTCAACTTAACTCTATGTATGAGCTTTTGGAAGATCAAGAGAATAGAAGTCGAAGGAACAACTTTCAACTTTGAGGAATCCCTAAAACTATCCTTCCTGGATCTATCCCAGATGCATCCAAACAGCTCTTTAGTAACAACCTAGGAGCAGACTTTCCTGAGTCCATAGAAATTGAAAGAGCTCATCAGATCTTAAGAGCTAAACTGAAGCCAACTGATCCAAGGGATGCCATCTGTACGCTTCTAAGCTACAGAGACAATAAGTTTATTTCACAAAAATCCATGGCCAAAGGTGGTGGATCTTTAGTGGGATATGATATCTTAGTCTTTCAGGACTTAGCAACCAACACCCTGAACAAACACCACTTACGGATCTACTTACACCTAGAAAGATACCGTACTGCTGGCTTTTCCCCATTGGCCTGGAGGTGTGGAAGGTCAACAATTTGTGATCCGCCGACAAGATGATCTGCCCATCATCCTTGACAAATTAAATGTACACTCTGCAAATCTAAAACTGGGTTACCATTCCAGATTCTTTTTCTTTTCCAGTAGTCTCTGCTTCAATTCCATGGAGTTAGGTTTCCTTTGAAAAATCTAACAAGGCTAAAAAATGCCAGGGGAAACTGACTCTAAAGTGAATCATCGAAGACAACACATGAAAAAGATAATACATTTGCTATATTTATCATTTATTATTTTGTATATGTAATGTAGAATATGTTTGGAGTCTTAGATTACTTATGGGCGAAATTCTTTTTTTTACTATTTCTAATTATTTCATATATTGTGCTTAGTGACTATTCACTGTACCTTGGCTATGGCCTCCCCTCTCCTTGAGCCCATTCATATTACAAGCAGTGTCTATGTGCCTGTTAGCTGTTCTATGCTAAACAGGTATATTTTTTTCCTCTTTCAATTGTTATCTACATTCCCTTCTTTTCCCAAAAAACAAGATGGTATTTAACATTATGTCTAGCAGAGCTTGAATTCTCCTTTCAAGAGAGCATCTTTTGTGAAGAGAAGCAAAGTCAAGTCATACATGTTTTATGCTTCCAGGAGACTCATCTTCTCCAGCAAGACACTTTAACATTACATAATACAAAATTCCTCTATGTTTTCATTGCTCCAGCTCCTCAGAAGAAGGGTGTGGTGGTATCATCTTTTAGAGAAACCCTGGCTTTCTCTATGGAAAATCCAATTACAGATCCTGAGGGTCGTTAAATTATTGTTTCTTGTGAAGTGAATAATTCACTGTATACTATGGCTGTGATAAATGCTCCTAATGCTGGTTAGATTGCCCTTTTTAAAAGGCAATCAAATTCTTAAAGCTCATTGCCATTTAGCTGTCATTGTTACCGGGGACTTCAACATGACAATGTGGGTGGTACTTGACTCAATGTTACCTCATGCTTCCTCTGACCCTTCTCCGTTATATCATTTAGTCAATGATAATGATCTCTGCACTGTATGGTGTATGGAGCATCAATCTGACAAGGATTTTTCTTTTGTCTCACAAACTGATAATACACTTAAGCTATGTTCACACGCCGTAATTGCACCGCGAACAGTACGGCCGCAATTACGCCAGGTGATTTGGGAGTCGCGCTGACCAGCGCGTATTCCCGCCACGCTGAGGGGGGGGGGTGGCGGCAACGCCCTGTCCCCATTGACATGCATTACTCGCAGCGCGTATTCGGCGCTAGTCAAGGACATGTCACTTATCACACCGCGAGTACACTTTGATCGGAGAGAGGTGGCGTAATCAATAGTTCTCTATGAGAACTATGGATTTCCATAATTTCAGCACGCATCTCGCTCGTATTAGAGCGCAAATAAGCCGTGAAATGCATGCCGAAATTACCCCGTGTGAACATACCCTTACAGATAGGATTCTCTCCTCCAGCATTGAGACCATATCCTGGTCGGATTACATTCCCATTCATGTCCGCATTGAAGAATGTTTTAACACTCTGCCAAAATTCATTCCACACCTAAAGAATTCTTCCAACTGAATGATGACAAAGACGTCTCCTCTGGAATGTTAGAGTGCTCACAAAAGGCATTTATAAGGGTAACTTCTTTCAAGCAGCTTCTCATGATAGAAAGACCAGGAACTCTGAAATCTGTCAAATTCAACAAAAATTGCCTGGTCTACATGCTTTGAACAAAATCTTCTTTAATTCCGAAAGAGCTGAGAAAATTTATCAATTACAAAATTAATTGCATGATATCAACTCATAAATTTGACTTAGCGCTCTGAATGTGTAAGTTTTCATACTACTAGCAAGACAATAAAACCAGTGCCTTATTGGCTAATAAACTTAAAGCCAGACGTGTTAAATCTAAAACCTCTTTTTTGGACGACATGAAAGGGAATGGTGTGCAAAATCTTCTAGGTATTGTGGATGCTTTTACTGGTAATTATCATTCTCTTTACAACTCAAAATTGGATTCCATAATGAAGCAATAGATCATTTATTTTCTAAAGTGTCTCTTCCATCTCTAACTGACTCTTAGAATGGTCAGTTATCAATATCAGCTTCTACTACCAAACTCTTGGCTGCCATTACAAATGTGAAACCAAACAAATCAGCTGGTCCCAATGGTATAACTACTACTATAGCAAGTATAGCTCTACTCTGGCCCCCTTTTTGACATCTATATTTAATGACATTTTTCAAGGCTCCTCTTTCACCAGAGAAATGACGACTACTGTAGTAACTTTACCCAAATCAGGCAACTTTGCCATTAGACCACCAAATTTTAGACCAATCTCTCTCCTTAATACAGATTTAACATTGTATACTTCTATCATTGCCCATTACTAGGTAATATTCATAAAGGATCATCAAACCTCGTTGCTTTTTGAATATTATTTTAGTGG
Organism: Phyllomedusa bahiana; assembly: GCA_025379985.1. Lineage (NCBI taxonomy): Eukaryota > Metazoa > Chordata > Amphibia > Anura > Hylidae > Phyllomedusa > Phyllomedusa bahiana. The sequence continues at coordinate 70,561 of JAODAL010015391.1, read as the reverse complement.
TTAAGGGATTTTGTCTGCCTTCTCTGCTTCTCAGTCTGGATACAAAGAAGGCTTTTGATCAAGTCCATTGAGAGTACATGACTGCAGAACTGAGGAAATTTGGAGTTAAAAGTTATATCCTCCACACTATTTTAGCTCTCCACTCCTTCCCCTCTGCCCAAGTCTATACTTCTGGAATTTTGTCAAAATAACTTACAATCTCTAATGGCACACATCATGGTTGCCCCTTTTCTCCTTTGATTTTTATTATTTGTATAGAACCCTTAGCACTCTGTATTAGGCAAACTCAGGAGATTAAGGGTAGTGTTGATCGAACCGTTTGAGAAAAGTTAAGTTCGAGTCGAACATCTCAATTTTCTCGAACTCGAACCGAACATTTTACTGTTCGACATGGTGTTTTCAGCACCTTCCTGCACTTTTGGCGGCCATCAAATCAGTGCAGAGCACTGTCAAAATCGTCATCCTGAGGGGGGGGGGGGGGGGGGGGGGGGGGGGGGGGGGGGGGGGGGGTGGGTAGGGTTCAGTGGCTGCTAAAATTACATGATCATGTTATATCTATTTCACTGTATTGCGCTCTGAACACAATTTTCAGCTCACTCTCTGTACTGTATAGACTGCTCTCTGTATACAACAAATTCACCCAAAGCACGGGACATCCAGCGAATAACTAATCCATGAATTTAATGGATTTACAGGACCACGCGTGAAGTCCGAAATGCATTGACGTTACGTGCCATGTATGCACTGTCCTGTTGAATTATATATGGAATAAAATTCGTGGATTGGTTATTCCACGAATAACCCGTGCTTTGGGTGAATTTGTTGTGTACGGAGCTTGGACTGGCAGCTCTCCTTGCGATATACCAATAACCACGTGGATTGAACGGCATGTGTATGAATCATTGGAGGAGATCTGGATGTTGGACTTTCAGCGGTGTCATTACAGGGGGTAAGCTACTGCAGTGATCTTTTTTTTCCTCTCTGTATACTTGCTTGCATGCAGGCACAAGATTTGTTTATTAGACAGGAAAAGCTGCTATTATATTACTTTAGGGTAGTTAGTTTAGGGGTGTGAAGCAAGCTTAGGGAATCAAGATTTAGTTAGATAGCATTTTCCTCTCCATAGACAGCAAAAGTTAGGGAGTTTGGTATTGTTGGCTGCATCTTCCCACACCCAAAAGCTGTCATTTGGTGACATTTGAATGACTGACATAACGCCTACCTCTCATATACATGGATATATATTATACAAAGTTCTTGGATTTCCTGAATCATACTCAGGTGCTCAAGAGTCTGTTTTTTGCAGTATTGATTATGAAATCCATTTTATAACACACCTTCCTCCAATTTCTCATATGCAAAGAAAGATATTCCTAAATAGTAAGTTGGTTGGAGAAAATAATACTGAGTGGAAGAAAACTACATGTTTTATCAGTTTTTGGGTCAGTATTGTATAACACACCATCTTCAATTCTCCTATATAAAGAAATATATTTTAAATAGTTACTGGTTGGCGAAAATTTTTCGAGTGGAGAAAAGTTCATTTTTGGCAGTTTTGGGGGTAAAATACCTTTCAAATATATCGTGTGTTATTGTCATACAGATATACTGTATATCCGGAAATAGAGTGCTCTCTGTTGCTAAATCATGTTCAGCGCCAAAAAGGGTAATTTTTCTAGATTTTAAGTCCACATAACGCTGAAATATAGCAGTGCGTTATTGTGATCCACATATATATACACACTTCTCTCTTTTTTATTATATATATCTTGTGCCACACGAAGAGCTATAATATTTAGGTTTTGAACATGGTGAGAACTAGAGGTGGTAAGTGAGCAAGGAGGGGCATAGGAATTGGAGATAGAGGTACGAGACAAGGCACTCCTTCCAGTGCTCCAGACAACACACAAGCGAGCACGTCATCAGTCGCTGGTCCATCAGGCCATCATCGTTGCTTCAGTTCCCTGTTTCGTCTCAATACTGAAGCAGCAATCACCAATCTGTTCTTCAGTGGTTATCAGACCCTGCATCCAGTGGTTTTTTCTCTTTCTTCCTCTCAGTCCACAGCCGACAAATGTCATCATCATCTCAGTCCGAACCTGAAGCAAACACAGGCCGCATGCACAACCAATATACAGACCACTCCACAATAAACCATATTCTGAAGAGCTCTTTGATCACACAATACGGTTGGGGTCAGAAAGCATTTCAAAAGATCAAGAGGCAAAAGGGGATTATTTTGTCTGCTCTGAAAATCAATGCCCTCAGAGGAGGAGAAGGAAGCTGGTCCATCGGCAGAAATCCTGAGCGGTCGGCAATGCCTTGCAGTGCCTGTGGCTTCTAGCCCACAGCTTGAGGATGTAGACTGTGAGGAAGAGGAAGTCACCTGTGATGATGATGACATTGCAGATCCAATGTGGTCTTTTTTAGGACAGCTGGCGAGCACATCATCAGTGGCGGAGGAGGATGATGGGGTAGTGTTAGTGCGAGTCCAGCCGCAGAAAGGGAGAGGGTGGTCGCATAAGTCCGCTGACATTACTCCACCAGCCATGGTCAGTGGTGGCAGAGGGAACACCGATACTCGGTATTCACAGTCGAAGAGGTCCAGTACCTGTGGAGCCTGGACCTTTTTCGATCAAGCCTCAGATTCGACGACTGACGTCATATGCCGGATTTTCAGTCAACGCATCAGTAGAGGAAAGAATGAAAAGAGTTTAAATACCACAAACATGAACAGGGCAGGGCATTCATGGGGGGGGGGGGGGGGGGGGGGGGGGGGGGGGGAGAAAGCGAGTGAAGTTTGGCAGGGTGAAATAGTGTCGCTTTGAGAAAAAATCCACACAGGTCCTGGGATTCCAACCACCGTGACATCTTCTGTCGCCTCCTCCTCCACCACTTCCAAGCCCAAGCAGTCATCTGCTGCCGATGTGCCGGAGCAGCATGAGCAAGCACCATCCCCAGTCCCAGATACTGTCGACCGATTGCACCACCAGTAACACAGTCCACACCTTCTCCTTCCACCGGTGTGACCTGCACACCGTACAGCAGTTAGTCCAGCAGTCAGCCTTCTGTGTTCCAGGTGTCCCAATTGTCCTCCCTGCAAAACCTTGTCATGTCCCTCGTCTGGCAAAAAAAAAGGCCGAAGTAGCAGATAAAGTCCTTTTCTCTCCTATTGACAAATGAGGCCTGAGTTGTCTTTGCCTACTGACCTATTACAAAACATCCATCATGGAGCAATCCAGATATTGGTTTCTATGCATGTATTCAAAGCAGTGGGTTAGCATGGAGGAGCAGGTGCAGGGCTATTCCCACTTACATTCTGCTCCATAGAATCCCAACCAACCTCTGCCTAAATTTCAGGATATATCCCTTACAATATTCACTGGGCTAACAATGTAGCAGAGATTGGTTGGAAAGATGTCTTGTTTACCCCTAAGGCCACAGAATATCACTCCTGATTTCATCCAAGGTATCCTCCACAATCTTGATTTGCAAAACTGGATAGAACATGGACTATCAAAGATATCCTCAGTTTCTTTACAATCCTGTAAGTGGATGAGCGAGAAATGTTATATCCCTAATAAAGACTTCCACATAGAGCACTTTCTGTCCTTTTTGGACTCTTGGATGGAGGCACCTCCCTCCTCCTTCGAGATATTTTTTAACAATCCAGCCAAAACACAAAAAGGGCTTTTAATGTATTAAAAGGCTCTTTTACCTGATTCACCTCTGCATGACTTACCGTTTGTGGCAAACTGGGAGAGAGACCTAAAACCTCTTTTACTACTCACCAACAGAAATTTATCTTGAAGCCTCCAAGTGTATCAATCACCTGCAAGTGTTTATAAAGTTTCTATACAGATGGTACTGGCCTCCAAAAATGCTTTCCCTCCACTCAAATATCTGCTGGAGGTGTAATGCAGAGGTTTGCTCTCTCCTCCACATCTGGTGTGATTGTCATTCTGTTAAGCCATTTTGGAAGTCTATTTGGAGTTTGATTTAAAATATTTTCAGTGATGCAAAAAGTTGGTCCCCAACACTGGTTTTGTTATCTATTGGTCTTTAGAAGCTGCCCCTACCTGATACCTATTTGATAACCCATATGCTTACTGTAGTCAGATCACACCTAGCTGGATGTTGGAGAAGCCCTTTTCTACCCTCTCTCCCAGAAATACAAAATGCTATTCAATATAATTTTATAATGGAAGATCAAGTTGCAAGGAACTTAATTCTCCCCAAAAATGTAAAAGAATATGGAACATCTGGGAAAACTACTGGATAAAGACACATGCATTTATCGATAGTGATGAGCGATTGTGTCAACTATCGTTGTCGATTTGATAGTCGAAATCGGCAATTATCATGACGATTTCTGATAGTCGATAATAGATTATCGCAGATGACCATTAAAGTCTATGGGAGAGGAACAACACCTTCATTCTTACACCCAAACAGGGCTGGAGAAGCTGGAATTAACATCCACATCAGTAAACTGGATACGTGCTACATCTTAGGCAAGACAATTAAGTTATAAAAGTCAAAGAAAAAAAGTCACAGACTATTCACTATCCCTGTCCTGTAACACAGCATGACCCTTAAACCTGCATGACCCTTAAAAAGTGCCAGAAGGCAGTATTATTTGAACCATCATAATACTTGAACTGGACATTGACTATCCCTGTCCTGGAACGCAGCATGACCCTAAACCTGTCTGACCCACAGATTAAAAAGTGCCAGAAAAAGGAGTCTTTGAACCACCATTTTAGTTGAACTGGACATTGACTATACCTGTCCTGGACCGCAGTATAACCATTAATCCTGTCTGACCCACAGATTAAAAAGTGACGGAAAAAGGAATCATAGAACCACCATTTCAGTTAAACTGGACATTGACTATCCATGTCCTGGACTGCAGCATGACCCAAAACCTGCACAGGTGCCCTTATGGACCATCAGCAGAAAATTTCTCAATTAATAATAAACTATATTAAAAACAACTCATTTTCCATTACTGCTGCTGCTAGAGCTACTTGCCATTCTACTTGTGACATTGTTCCTCCGTGACATTAGAATGTGAAGCAAACGAAACAGATGTCCCCAGTAGGTCAACGAGGCCTGTCTGAAAATCCTTCATTCTACTGTCAAGTGGGTTGGAGGAAATTACTGATCATGGCAGGTGAGGCTGTAAACGTGGATCACGCAGGTTCAGCTGGCAGGGCCAGACTTAGAGTGGGTGTGGTGAGAGCAAGGGCTGGCGTCCGTCATCTATTAACACGCAGGTTCAGCTAGCATGGCCCAAGTTACAGTGGGTGCGGTGAGAGCAAGGGCTGGTGTTCGTCATCTATTAGCACACAGGTTCAGCTAGCAGTGCCCGAGTTACAGTGGTGCGGTGAGAGCCCAGGCTAGCGTCCGTCCTCCATTAACATGGCAAAAAATGCCGTTATGACGCAGCTTCAAAAACAGTCGTGCTGAAGCAGAGTGCGGAAGCGGAAGTGTGAGCTAAGACCTCCAGCCTTCCTCAGTACACAGTCAAGACCTGGGTAGCGCTAGAGAAATTTCTGCCTCTACGAGAGCGCTTGCCCCTCCGTATGAGTGAGGACCAATTGAGCTTCATTTGGAGATGCTGGTGGATGACGCTCCTGTTTCACCCGGGTGCCCTTTTTCTTGGCATTCTTTTTCTCATTTTATTCAACGTGTTGGAGGAAATTGTCTCTGTTCTTGGGGTGGTGAATGTGCTCCATACACCAAGTCCTCTGAATAACCTACATCTGTTCAAGTCTTCCTGTACCTCCCTTGTACAATTCAGAGGAATATTTGTATCAGCTATTTTGTACATGCAAGTTTTTTAGTAGTTTAATTCTACAAAACACATTTTTAAAATAGGATGGAATCCCACCACGTCGTTGTTTCTCTTTTTTTTAATTGTATTACAAGGGTTGTCTCACTACAGGGATTGCTAGCTATGTTAAAGATCTTGCAAAAACAAGTCATTTTGCAATATGTGTCCATTAACAGTGTCCTACCTATTCCTGTTTTTGACTGCACCATGCCCCATAAATTTCAAAACATCACCCTTGAGCCACTCTTGACAAATGTGAAGAACAAATGTCTGTTAGAAACCACATTTTTTCTATAATAGGACCTTTAGTGTAGCTGCATTTCACAGCAACATGCCCCCAAAAATTCAAAACATCACCCTTAAACCACTGTTGACAATTGTGAAGAACAAATGTCTGTTTAGAAAGCACATTTTTTTATAATAGGACCTGTAGTGTAGCTGCATTTCCAGCAACATGCCCCCAAAAATTCAAAGCATGACTCTTGAGCCACTGTTGACAATTGTGAAGAACAAATGTCTGTTAGAAACCACATTTTTTCTATAATAGGACCTTTAGTGTAGCTGCATTTCACAGCAACATGCCCCCAAAAATTCAAAACATCACCCTTAAACCACTGTTGACAATTGTGAAGAACAAATGTCTGTTAGAAAGCACATTTTTTATAATAGGACCTGTAGTGTAGCTGCATTTCCCAGCAACATGCCCCCAAAAATTCAAAGCATGACTCTTGAGCCACTGTTGACAATTGTGAAGAACAAATGTCTGTTAGAAACCACATATTTTATAATAGGACCTGTAGTATTGCTGCATTTCACAGCAGCATGACCCAAAAAATTATAAAAATTATTTCTCAGGCACTTAAAAATTGAGAGGGAGAAATGCCACTTAGAAGCCACATTTCTGTTCCAAAGGACCATGATTATAGCTGTATCTCACAGCACCATGACCACAAAGCCATTGAAAATGCAAAAAATTCTAAAGATAAAGTAAGTAAATTTATACGGATAATACAAGGTGGGTTTTGTCACCTATGAAATAGACCTGCAATTACTAGCAAATGTCTGTATCCTAATATAAGTACAAGTTGGGTTTTTGGACAATAGTGGGCTGCTCCAAACTGAAAAACACCTATTTAAAATTTATACGGATAATAAATGGTGGGTTTTACACCCATGAAATACAACTGCAATTACTAGAAAATTTCTGTATCCTAATAGAAGTACAAGGTGGGTCTTTGAACAAAACTGGGCTGCACAAAATAAAAGGTACTATTTCACCTCAGATGCGAGGTGTGCTGGCCAAAAACTGGTAAAAAAAAAACCATTTCAATGCAGGTTCAAAGCAGAGTCTGGGCTGCACAATATACACTCTCCTTTCAAAAGCCTGCCTGCCTGCCTGCCTGTCTGTCTGTGTTCGCCCGCACCCCCTCTCCCCCCGTGGCTATACAGCGCTAGATGCTTCTTTAAAAGTCTCTGTCTAACTAACTGAGCTGAAATACTTTAATCTACCTATTTTCTAATGTTCACAGCTAAAAACATATTTGTCTGTGTGAATAAAGAGAACTTTGTCTCTGAGCTAAGTTGTATTGAGGATAGATCTAGCACATGTCCTCCTCTAATGAGAGACACTGAAACACTGATGAAGAACAGGAAACGCTGTTCTATGCAAAACGAGGTCATGTGATTTTTCCAGCCAATGACAACCATACACATCACAGTCATGACGTCGCACACCAAGCTCACCCTGCTCTATGCTCTAAGCTGATTTGCTGGCCGCCAAAATGACAGGAAGTGCTGAAAATTGCGCGATAGTGATAGATTATGCGCAGATTCTCACCTAAAATATCGCGTGATAAAAAATGTCCTAAAAAACGTGCCGATTTCAACTTTGTCGATTATAATAGTTCAACACTATTTATCTATACTAAGGGCGAAATGTATGAAAGGGCTGCGCCAGATATTTGGCGTCTTTGCAGCCCTGTTCATACATTTTTAAATCTCAGGAGGCGGGCCGCACTAGAACCGTAGCGAAGCTACATATTTGTAGCTTCACTATGGAATTTCTGGGTGCATTACAGCTGAAACAGGTATACCACTTTTAAAGTGGTATACCTGATCCAGAAATGTCGCCCTAGTGCTAGAATGTAGAGCGGGTTCATAAATCAGGCGCATTCTACACTAATGTAAGGCGCATGAAACTTGGCCAAATTTCATACATGTCACCCTAAATGTTTTGTTGGGAAACATTCCTAACTCAATATTTTTGATTATGTATCATTATCAACAGTGGTCATTTTTGCTCGGTTACAGTTTAACATCTCTTCTTTTTATATTAACTTTTGAATGCTATTTTTTCGTACTGCAATTTTCTGCTCAAATTGAGAACTGTTGAGCACATCTATGCACTAGATTTCTCTCTTCTGTCTCAACTACTATAATGTGAATTCACCGTTTTATGGTTACACTGATATTAATAAGCTGGTACTTTGTTTAAATATTTCTTTGAAAAATATTAATTAAAGAATGTTTACAAAAAAGAAATAAAAGGCCGCCAAAAAATGTCAATAAAAAATGTTGTTAGAACACAGCAAAAGCTAAAAATGGTCAAAAACGCTTTGTATGACAACAGACTTTATGTGGCTTTATTGAAATCATTGCAGTAGAAATCTTTCACTTATTTTTCTTGTTGTACACACTACAAGCATAAATCCATAAAAATATATAACAGCTACTTTGTCACCTTTAAGATGATTTACGAAAAGTAGTGAAAAAATAGATAACGAAATGCCTCTGTAAACCATTAAATTTAGTAACGTCTATGCTAACAGTGACCTGGACAAATCCTAAATTATACACAGAATCCAAGCTATAGTGGGTACAAAAATAACAGTAGCACCCAAGCCCTCATACTTAAAGCAGTTGTCTCACTACAAAGAATAGCTTTCAAAATGTAGGGAACTCTAAATGAAGAGGTTTTCCAAATATATTGCTTTGGTCATCTTTTTTGTTAAGGAGCTACATATGATTTTATCACCATCTGAGGGCTCTCAGGTTTCTCAAGTGACCGACCTGTGTACTCCTTTTCCCCTGCTGTTTGTTCTATCTGATAGTAGGGAGTGATGTCATCACACAGGTCACAGCAGGCAGTGAAAGCTTGTGTGCTGTCTGATCTTTCAGACAAAAGACTAATTACTCTACTGTTTACATTAGCTCAGAAACTTCTCCAGACCTTAGATAAGGTAATTTAGCTAATCTAGACTAATGGAGCTCATATGCTAATTACAGACATCTTAACGAGGAAGTGACAGAGCAAAGCAGCATAATTTCATTCATGCATCCTATGAAACTTTGAGATGAGACAGCCCCTTTAAAGGGGTTGTCTCACTAAGCTGTAATACAGAGCCACAGCCAGCTGCAGGCTCCCACTTCCTGATTAGGCTGTGGGTGGTTCTACAGCAGTTACTGGCATATCCACTCTGCTGTTCCTAGCTGAGCCTGTAACAATGACATGATTGCTTGAGGTTTGTAAAAAATGAGTGCAGGAGGCTACAAAAAGCTAATGAATGAAATGGGAATACAATGTTAAGGCCCAAATGACCCTCTGTCAAGTAGGACATCGGTATTAGAAATGGGAAATGATAGGCAGAGGCCCTATACATTTTAAGTCACTCCAACAATGCATACAGTATGATATCTTGAAATAAATCTTAAATTTAAAAACAAAAAATGAAAAAAATAAATAAATAAATCCCTATATGCCCGGAAAAGAGACCTATAATTTTTTTTACCTATAATACAGTAGTCATGAAGTAGTTAAGAGTAGCTTTCCAGCAGTTGTAGTTGTATAATGGGGAACCGCCCTGGTTTATGTTAACATATCATTCTGCAGAATCCCACTATCTTTAGCTTACCATTCAACAGCATTCTTCCAAAATATGATACCACATCAAGCCAAATGGCATCTAGGAAGTACCATGCAAATATCTAAAGGCAAATGAGATGTCCTTGTCACACAGGCATGAATACGAGCTCTATTCACCTGTATAGCAGGCACGGTATACTCAGAACTTTCCACAGTGAATACACAATGGTCCCTATGTTTGGTCTTGTTAGCATACCATTAAAGCTGTGCAGATAAAAGGAGATTGATTTAAAACCCTGCACAATTGATTTGTTTTCTGTCAGTAGACATAACCTTGTTATCCCTTACGGACAATGTATTGATGTGTCATCCTTGATACAAATGTGGACACATTTCTGTGCATAATGTTTAAAGAGTGTATAGGAGTGTATAGCTTGGTGTGAAGAAATCAACCGTGGGAGCAATAATTAGAAAATAAAAGACATACATGACCACTGATAATCTCCCTCGATCTGGGGCTCAATGCAAGATCTCACCCCGTGGGGTCAAAATGATCACAAGATCGGTGAGCAAAAATCCCAGACCCATGCAGGGGGACCTAGTGAATGACCTGCAGAGAGCTGGGACCAACATAACAAAGGCTACCAACGGTAACACACTACGCCGCCAGGGACTCAGATGCTGCAGTGCCAGACTTGTCCCCCTGCTTTAGCCAGTACATGTCCGGGCCCGTCTGAAGTTTGCTAGAGAGCATTTGGATGATCCAGAGGAGTATTGGGAGAATGTCATATGGTCAGATGAAACCAAACTAAAACTGTTTGCTAGAAACACAACTCGTCGTGTTTGGAGGATAGAGAATGCGGAGTTGCATCCAAAGAACACCATACCTACTGTGAAGCATGGGGGTGGCAACATCATGCTTTGGGACTGTTGCTCTGCAATGGGACCAGGAAGACTGAACCGTGTACATGAAAGAATAAATGAGGCCATGTATCGTAAGATTTTGAGTGCAGACCTCCTTCCATCGGCAAGGGCATTGAAGACGAAATGTGACTGGGTCTTTCAGCATGACAAAGATCCCAAGCACACCACAAGGGCAATGAAGGAGTGGATTTGTAGGAAGCATTACAAGGTCCTGGAGTGGCCTAGCCAGTCTCTTGATCTCAACCCCATAGAAAACCTTTGGAGGGAGTTTAAAGTCTGTGTTGCCCAGCGACAGCCCCAAAACGACACTGCTCTAGAGGAAATCTTCATGGAGGAATGGGCCAACATACCAGCAACAGTGTGTGCCAACCTTGTAAAGACTTACAGAAAAGGTGTGACCTCTGTCATTGCAAACAATGATATATAACACAGTACTGAGATGAACTTTTGTTATTGACCAAATACTTATTTTCCACCATGATTTGCAGATAAATTCTTTCCAAATCAGACAATGTTATTTTCTGGATTTGTTTTCGCATTTTGTCTCTCATAGTTGAGGTCTACCTATGATGTCAATTACAGGCCTCTCTCCTCTTTTTAAGTGAGAGAACTTGCACAATTGGTGGCTGACTAAATACTTTTTTTTCCCACTGTAGCAGCCATTTCACTGTTGAAAGTCTGAAGCATTACATGGTCATCAAACTAGTTACAATTTAAAAATTGGTTCTAAAGGGTATCTCATTTGAGTTACCCCTGAGGAAGCTACAATTTAGCAGCAATATGCATGGAGTTGGTTTTGGATTTGATTTTTTTTCTGTATGGAACCTGTGCCTACTTAGCACTTTTCTACTACTCAGATTCATTTCTTATATTCATCACTTGTATGAACTTGCACTTTATTGCATTTCTCGAATATCTTGGTGGACACTTTTTCCATACACATCTTCTATGTAGGGTTATGTGGTTTCTTGGAGGTACTTTGCTATCTTTGTATTGTATGAGCTCTGATTATATTGCATTGTAAGCCTGTAGGTGTGCCTGGTTCTTACATATTTTCAGACCAGCAGATGTATTCAAGCTTTGGATTTTTAATGTTTTCAATTCTCTTTTATGTCTGATTCCAATAAAGCTTTTTGGATGCTATTTTTTTTACAATTTTGTAATCTTTATTATTCTACCACATGTTAGTTTTTTTAATATTTTTAGTGGTGCCAGTTGTAACAGTTTTGTCTTTCTTCTAGTTTTAACATAATTTACCGTGCAGTATAAATGATATGTTACCTTTATTCCAGCAATTCATAATTTAAATAGCTTCTGTTATGTTTTACGGCTTTCAAACATATAAAAACCTTAATTTTACCTGCTTTGTATTGCCGTTTTCTAAGACTAATACATTATTTATTTTTCAATTATTGAAGCTGTATAATGACTTGTTTTTTACATGGTAAGAAGTATTTATATTCTTAATTATTTAGCGTCTTTATATTTTTAATATTTTATGCTTTTACTTTCCTTAAAAGTAATGTTTAATTTAAACATATGATAGTTTGAACATCTGTACAAAATACATCAATAATTCCAGTATTTATTTCATAAAACAAAAAAATTACCATTTTAAAATTATGTAACACCCTGCCTCTGGATGGTTGTAAAGGGGGCACAATTATGGCAGACCTGGGGTCTTTTCTTAGGCCATTTACTTTCATGACAACCAAACAGCACCCAGTAATGGGGGGAAGGTGGAGGGTGATTGGGAGACTAAATGGGTGCCACACTTTTCCTAAAAGTTTTGATGCCAGTGGTAAAAGAGAGTGGGATCAGCATAATCTGTGATTCCAGCCCCTGATGGCGAGTTTTAGTTGTGTAACACTGAAGCAGGCTCAACTCTCCATTCACCCAACAGTATGTTAGTTTGTGTACTTTCTGATCTCCTAAATCTTCCAATATCAGTTGTAGGTGCTACCATAACAAAGGAAAAGTGTCTGGGAGTAACAACAGCTCAGTCATTGGATATGAATGACTATTTTATTTTTCATTTTCTGTAACATCACTGCGTCCTTACCTATGTACAGTGGCATTCCATTAGGTTAATGTTGAATAAGTCCACCAATTTCGGTAGGACTTGTCAATAGGGATCAGCAAGACTATCGACAAAAGTTGAAATCGGCACGGTTTTTACGAATTTTCCGATGACGCGATAGTTTCCGTGAAAATCTTAAAGATAATCGTTATCATGTTTACTATCGCACCTTTTTCGGCGTTTCCTGTAATTTTGGCAGCCAGTTCAGAGCATACAGGGGGGTGAGGAGGGTATACGACGTCAGCTGTGGGAGGTATATGGATCTCATTGGCTGCAAAAATCACATGACCTCGTTTTATGTATACGACTGCATTTCCTGTTCAGTCTCATTCCTACACTACACTCACCGGCCACTTTATTAGGTACACCTGTCCAACTGCTCGTTAACACTTAATTTCTAATCAGCCAATCACATGGCGGCAACTCAGTGCATTTAGGCATGTAGACATGGTCAAGACAATCTCCTGCAGTTCAAACCGAGCATCAGTATGGGGAAGAAAGGTGATTTGAGTGCCTTTGAACGTGGCATGGTTGTTGGTGCCAGAAGGGCTGGTCTGAGTATTTCAGAAACTGCTGATCTCCTGGGATTTTCACGCACAACCATCTCTAGGGTTTACAGAGAATGGTCCGAAAAAAGAAAAAACATCCAGTGAGCTGCAGTCCTGTGGGCGGAAATGCCTTGTTGATGCCAGAGGTCAAAGGAGAATGGGCAGACTGGTTCGAGCTGATAGAAAGGCAACAGTGACTCAAATAGCCACCCGTTACAACCAAGGTAAGCAGAAGAGCATCTCTGAACGCACAGTACGGCGAACTTTGAGGCAGATGGGCTACAGCAGCAGAAGACCACACCGGGTGCCACTCCTTTCAGCTAAGAACAGGAAACTGAGGCTCCAATTTGCCCAAGCTCATCGAAATTGGACAGTAGAAGATTGGAAAAACGTTGCCTAGTCTGATGAGTCTCGATTTCTGCTGCGACATTCGGATGGTAGGGTCAGAATTTGGCGTCAACAACATGAAAGCATGGATCCATCCTGCCTTGTATCAACGGTTCAGGCTGGTGGTGGTGGTGTCATGGTGTGGGGAATATTTTCTTGGCACTCTTTGGGCCCCTTGGTACCAATTGAGCATCGTTGCAACACCTTGTGGAATCTCTGCCACGAAGAATTGAGGCAGTTCTGAAGGCGCAAGGGGGTCCAACCCGTTCCTAGCTTGGTGTACCTAATAAAGTGGCCGGTGAGTGTATTTCACTACAGAGTAACACATCTCGCTACCTGTCCCAATAGCTGTTGTCACAGCTCAGAGAGACAGTCTTTTGTTATACAGAAAACCATCCTTGTAGCTCTGAAGCTTAGGATATAGCTACATTAGAGAATTTTAGTTCTTATTTAGTTAGAGAGAGACTTGTGAAGACATCTATTGCTGTGTGCAGCCGCAGGGAAGGCGAGTCGGAAAGGAGGGAGGATGATGTGCAGCCCAGCCTGTCCTGTCATGAACTGGCATTGAAATAGAAATGTTTTTTTAACACTTTGTGGCCAGCAGACCTCCCAACTGAGGTGAAATTGTCCCTTTTGTATTTACAGTTCTATTGGTGTCTGCTTCCCAGTTTGTCGAAAATAGCCCCTTTGTACGCAAATTGGGTTACAGATATTTTATAGTAACTAGTGCCTGATGTCAGCATTGTAAAACCACCATATCTAATCCATATAAATTTTAAATAGTTCTATTGTAGTCCGTGTGTCTCAGTTTGGCACAAATAGCGCTCTTGTCCGCAAATTTGGTTACAGATATTTTATAGTAACTGGCGCCTGTTGTCAGTGGTGCCAGAACCTGCCAGCTGAACCTCTGTGATCCACGTTTACAGCCTCACCTGCCTTGATCAGTAATTTCCTTCAACCCACTTGACATTAGAATGCAGGATTTTCAGACAGGCCTCGTTGACCTACTGGGGAAATCTGTTTTGTTTGTTTCACATTCTAATGTCATGGTGGAACAATGTCACCAGTAGAATGGAAAGTAGCTCTAGCGGCAGCAGTATTGGAAAACTTTTTTTTTCAATATAGTTTATTTCTTACTGCAAAATTTTCTGCTGATGGACCATAATGGCACCTGTCCGGGTTTTTGGGTCATGCTGCGGTACAGGATATGGATAGTCAATATCCATTTCACTAAAATACTGCTTCTAATACTACTTTCTTCCGGCACTTTTTGAGCTGTGGGTCATGCTGGTTTAGGGGTCATGCTGTGGCACAAGAAAGGTATAGTCAATGTCCAGTTCAACTAAAATGGTGGTTCAAAGACTACTTTCTTCAGGCACTTTTTAATCTGTGGGTCATGCAGGTTTGAGGGTCATGTTGTGGTACAGGACAGGTATAGTCAATATCCAGTTCAACTAAAATACTGCTTCAAATACCACTTTCTTCTGGCACTTTTTGATCTGTGGGTCACACGGGTTTTGGAGTCATGCTGTGGTCCAGGACAGGGATAGTCAATGTCCAGTTCAATTAAAATGGTGGTTCAAAGACTACTTTCTTCCGGCACTTTTTAATCTGTGCGTCATGCGGGTTTGGGGGTCATGCTGTGGTACAGGACTTGGATAGTCAATGCCCAGTTCAACTAAAATGGTGGTTCAAATACTACTTTCTTCCGGCACTTTGTGATCTGTGAGTCATGCAGGTTTGAGGGTCATGCTGCGAACAGGACATGGATAGTTAATATCCACTTCACTAAAATACTGGTTCAAATAATACTTTCTTCCGGCACTTTTTAATCTGAGGGTCCATAAAGGCATCTGTGTGGATTTTGGGGTCATGTTGCATTAAAGTACAGGGATTGTCAATGTCCATTTCACTAAAATAGTGGTTCAAATACTTGTTTCTTCCGGCACTTTTTATTCTGCGGGTCCATAAGGGCATCTGTGCAGGTTTTGGGGTCATGCTGCTGTAAAAAACAGGGATATTCAATGTACTGTTTACTAAAATAGTGGTTCAAATACTTCTTTCTTCTGGCATTTTTTATTCTGAGGGTCCATCAAAGACATCTTTGCTGGTTTTGGGGTTATGCCGCTGTAAAAGAAACCAATAGTAAAGGTCTCATTGAAAAAAGCATATTTCCCACGCTTCAAGGCCATCAAAATGAACAGCCTCCTTGATCCACGTTCCAAATCAAAAGTGAGCAATTTCCTTCCACCCACACAAATTGACAGTAGAATGCAAGAATTTGAGACAGGGCTCGTTGACCAACTGGACCCCCTAGGGCCCTGCAAGCTGAACCTCCACTTTCCTCGTTGGGATGTTCTTGCTGCCACCACATATGTGACGAGATGTTGGTCCCTGGTGCAAAAGTGATAGGGGTCTCCTGCCAGTTCCCATGTGCCATTTCCAATACCGGTGTCTTGTTTTGTGTAAAAGGGGCCCCTTTGCAGCTGCTACCGCTGTACCCGCTGTGGCTACGCCGTCCTCATGTTTTCTGTTTGCCATTGAACATAATGAATTATTTTAGCATATGAATTTTTTTCTGTGACTTTTATAGCCTAATTGTCTTGCCTAAGATGTAGCACGTATCGAGTTTACTGTTGTACACAAGATGTAATTGCACAGTAGTTGCTTGCATTCTGAGCTTTTCCTTTATGTGTATGCATGCATGACTGAATTAATAGCCAAATGCAGTTCATTTCCACTTTTAATACACTCGTGTATGTAGTTCCACACACTGCATGCATGGTTTATAGTACATGAGCATGTAATGTGGAAAGGAGCACTTTGCCTGTTTGTGAACCTGATGGAATTCGGTAAAGGGGGAGAGTTGGGCTTTACATGCTGGAAGAAAGGTATGTGTTGTGCACAGGAAAATATATTACAGAAGTACATTGCAAAAATTAATAGAAATAGATTTTACATGGATTTGAAAAAAATTGTTCCAGAAAAAGCATCTAAGATACAAGCAAGAGATTGATCCTACCTCAGTAGAGAACATCACATAACTTAAGGAGAACCTGTCAGGGGGTTGTTGCTACTCTGAGAGCAGGATATGATAGAAGGATGATGAGTTCTTTAATATTTAGATTTGTATGATTTGAAGCAGGATTTCTGAGTAAAAAGTAAAAAAAATCAAACCGAGATTGAAACTACTGCTAACCCCGCCCACATATGTTGATTGACAGTTTGCTTTGCACACACATTGATGCAGGGAAAGCTGTCAATCACTGTATGTAGACGGGGTAAGCAGGACTTAACTGTCTCTTGAGGAGTCCGGTCAGAATTTTCTCAGCTTTTTTTGCTCAGAAATTCAGCATCAGATCACATAACCCTATATGTCACAGAGCTCAGCTTCTCTCCCACTATCATATAACCCTATATATGACAGTCTCAGCTTTGCTCAATTCCTCTATCATATAACCCTATATATCACAGAGCTCAGCTTCTCTCCCACTATCATATAACCCTATATATGACAGAGCTCAGCTTCTCTCCTCTATCATATAACCCTATATATCACAGAGCTCAGCTTCTCTCCTCTATCATATAACCCTATATATCACAGAGCTCAGCTACTCTATCATATAATCCAATATATCACAGAGTTCAGCTTCTCTCCCTCCATCATATAACCTTATATATCAGATCTCAGCGTCTCTCCCTCTGTCATATAACCCTATGTATCACAGAGCTCAGCTCCTCTCCCTCTATCATATAACCCTATATATCAGAGCTCAGCTTCTCTCCCTCTATCATATAACCCTATATATCACAGAGCTCAGCTTCTCTCTCTCTATCATATAACCCTATATATCACAGAGCTCAGCTCCTCTCCTCTATCATATAACCCTATATATTACAGAGCTCAGCTACTCTATCATATCACCCTATATATTAAAGAGCTCAGCTTCTCTACCTCTATCACATCCTGCTCTCAGATAGGGAAGCATAATCCATCTGATAGGTTCCCTTTAAATTGCTGTGTTTATGTAAAGAATACAAGCATAGAGTTGACAGTTAATAGTTCCCCTTATGAATAATCCACAAGCAAAAACGTGAGTAGTAATAAACCGTACACATGACAAATATGTAATACAAAAATGAAATATTATGACATCCAAATAGTGTATAAAGGGAATTAGCCATAGCACAGCTCAAACTGATGGTTCCTAGGGAAAAGTGCTTGCTAAAAAGGCACTATAGGAAAAGCCCTGCATGTACACAATGGTCACTGAAAATTTGTGAACCCTTCAAATTTTTCTATATCTCTAAATAAATTTTACCTAAAACTACTTAAGATTTTACCACAAGTCCTAAAAATAGATAGAGAAGTAAATCAAACAGATGAATTAAAAAATATTTTTATTGATTTATTTCCTTTGCTGTGCTTTGTTTTCTCCTCTCTCCCAAACATAGCCTCATTGCATGCCCCAATGTTTTCCACCTAATGCTGAAAGCCTTGGAATGCAGGACCAAGGGGATGTGGCTCTAAAGCTGGCTTTCAAAAAAGCAAAACTTTTTTGGTCACCGTATCTCATAGGCTTGACAGAGAGCTGTTTTCATTGTGTTGAGGAATGCAATTAAAATTAAAAGAATCTAAAATTAATTTTACATTCAATAACCCACTGATGTTTTTCAGATTTTTACATTTTAAATTTTTACTACATTAAATCTAAAATTTATTTTTGCTGCTCTCATCCTTTAGTCTACATACAGGAAAAGCCAGCACACCACAGGTATTGCTGGGACCTGAGGTCCACCAAGCAAGATCAGTGCCATAGTTTCTATTCATTGACATGCTATTCTAATGACTTTTCTTTTATTGCCACCCTATCTATAGCCTTTATACATGTTATACTGTAAAACAAAAAGAAGAAAAAAAGGGCGCTCCTAGTGTAGATCGTCTGAAATAAAAGTTTATCCGTTGGTCAGTTTCCTACTAACCTGATTTTGTTGCACAATGGTGGAGGCGCAACTCTTCCAGAGCATGCAGATTAATCAGTCAGAGCAGCCCCCTCGCTTCCTTGGCTCTAAGTGTTGCTGAATGATAGGAAGATATCAGTGATATATTAAAAATCACAACTAACTTATAGTGTGATAAAGGTAAAAAAAAGAGCGAATGATGGCGCTAGACTGATAAAGTATAGATATAGTATATTAGGATATTAAAAAAGGACTACGCGTTTCTTGCTTTATAGCGTTTCATACATGTCAGGCGCATTTCTAATGCGCCTGTTTCATTATGCACCTAACACATAGGGGAGGCACATCGAACTTTAGACTCCATTTATAATCGCGCAAAAAACACTTTCATACATTCAGGAGCTTTATACACTGAAAACGAGACTCGACAATTCACTTTGAAGCGCCTTTCTTCATATATGTCTCCGTTAGTGTATTGGTATAGCAGGATTGCTCTGTGTTACAATTACCATATAATTAGCATATGCAAATAAGCACCATTTGGCTAGAACTCTGTTTTACTGTTATGCAGCAATCAAACCATGTAGTTCCCCCTTCATACCTAAAGCACCAACCACATTTAAACCCTTTAAGTCAACATGTTAGTAGGCTCCTTAAATACCAGTTAAAACTCCTTCTTCAACTTGTCCATGATCACCTGTCATAGGGGTAAGGCATAATTATTAAAGGGGTTCTCCAACTTAGACATATCCTATTATAAAATTGTAAGTTTCTAGAGAGGGGCTCTCTGTTCAGAACAAACATAGCGATAACTGACACGGCTACTTCTTTATAAGAACCAATGTTTTACTTTTCCATAATCCTCATAAAACTTCCCATAGGTAATTCATAAAAATACAAGCATGAGTCTGCTGTGTGCAAAAAGATGAAGATACACCCCACTTACGCGTTTCTGACCCACGCAGGATCTTAATCAATACAGTTGGGGATCCTCTGTTCAGGATCCTTAACTTTTGCACAGACTAAAGAGTGTTTAGATAGTGTGCCTATAACTCTGGAGGGCCTGTCTTGTTCTACATTACACTGACAGCCCATTGATTTAAATTGGCACTGTGCATTATTACTTCTGAGGTGGCGTTGCCGGAAAATTATATATTTACTGCCAGATTTCCCCAAAAATTACAACTTATTACTAGGAGTCACAATAGGTGAACATTCGGCAATCAACTTATTGTCAAAGAACCCTTAAAACAAGTAGAAATTCTCCAAAGTGGAGAACTCCTTCAAAGACTGATTGTGTATTCCGTTTGTGATGAACACTCTTTAACCCCTTAAAGGGGTTTTGCCAAGAAGTGAGTTCCCTACCTTAAAGGCTGATACTCCCCTCTTGAGGCTTGAAAAAGGGACGTTATGTTTCTGTGTTTAAAAAAGCAAGTACCTCCTCTGTGATGTCAACGCACCACCTCTCATGCACGTTCCTGATATTCAGTCTCTGTACTTGAGCAAACATGTTATTTGGCTAACCCACAAGGGATAACTGTATTGTGCACAAGTTTCTCCCTCTTATCTGTTCAGGAGAGAAGATAAGCTGGCAGCGTCTTTTATTTGTTCACAAACTGCTGCAGGGGGAGAGGAGGGCTGAGCAGGCAGCGTCTGCATGTTTACTCAGAAAATTACATTACAACCAGTGGATTCTCTATACAAAAGACACAGGATCTTTTCTCCGCAGTCTCTCAAAGCTCGGTCATGTCCCCTGCCATGAGATAAGAAGTGCAAACAACGCAAGTGCGGCCAGATCAGCTTCTGTTGGCTCCTGGTCGTGTCTTATGTACACTGTAAGGAAACTAAGGGCATGTAAGTCAGGTTGTAGCTCTCAGAGGCTTCACTTTTTTAATGACATATATTTAGAAAAGTAATTAAATGCCCATTTTGGAGGATCCCACTTCAACATTAGATCGTGGCAAAACCCCTTTAAGCAAACAGATATGAAAAGTTCTTAATGACCAGCTCCATTTTTTAGTTTTTGCCTTTGTGTTCAATTGTCATAACTATTTTATTTTTCAATAATGCAGTTGTATGAGGATGTGTTTTATGCAGGAGAAGTAATATTTTTTGAGGGCGTAGTTTGAGTCTAAATATAAACTACTACGTAACTTTAAAAAAAAAATGTAGCATGAACAGAAAAAAAGCATTTGCTGCATTTGTTTGTTTTAACAAACTACAGGTTATTACGGTTGTGTGGATACCTAATATGTATAGGGTTTTTTTTTTGTGTGTAATACATGCACAATATTTTTTTAAATGAAATATTTATTTTTATTTTTTTCACACTTTTTTGTTTTTTACTTTAAAAAAAAATTCCATTAGTGGATAAGTATTTTACAATTTTCTTACACTTAGTACTGTATTACCATACTCCTGTATGCTAATACATGTGTCAGTATGACACAGGCTACAGTCAGGGCAACACACATTGGGCGACATGTATGATCGGGAGTTGCGCCTGTTTTCTGGCGAAAACTGCGGCTCACCGACCCGAATGCCATGTCGGACGCAGGGATGCGATGTTAGGCGCAGCCTTCGCCACTTTCGGCTGTGCCTAACATGAAGGGGCGTGTAATGAGTGCGGTGTGTGGGCGTTCTGGGGCGGGGCGCGGCTCATTCGAATACTCCGAGGCATGCATGATCGCGGGTCGGCAAAGTGAGGCGCATTGCAGCACTCGCCAGCTCCGACAGGCAGACCTAGTTGAAGTTGGTCTAAATGAGCCGGAGGAGGCGAAGTGAAGCGAGAACGTAACATGAGAGGAAACATAGAAGATCGCAAGAGAAATCCATCTCAGCTCTCAGCTCCGTGAGGCATGAAGTATGATTAAAAAAAATTGCTTTTATTAAGTGTAAAACATTATCAGAAAAAGAGCTCAAACCTTAAAAAAAAATACAGGAAATAAAAATCATTAAGCGCATCGCATTGGTCGGCAGAAAACAGCCAAACCGAAAAGGAGCGACCGTGACCCATTAAAACCTATGGAGAAGTATTGACCAATCAAATTCAAAAGCGGGGCAGTTCAAAATACAGTAAAAATGCAGAAAAGAGCTGATTGGTTGAGCTAGCGGGGGCTTGGTAATCCTGGCCAATCAGAATAGGAGCGACAGGGACTCTTTATAACTAGAGGGGCGAATTTCTCAAAAATTCGGTTCGGTGACTTCGCCGAATTTCCCGACAAAAATAAATTCCCGAAATTTCTTCGGGGGCGGTTTTCCCTTAAAAAAAAGCTATTTCCAGGCTGCAAGAGCCTGCAGGGGTGTAGAACGTTGTGCCTGCTTAAATTGCAGAGGGAGCTTGGTTTGGTTTCTACAAAGTTGTGTTTTGTATGAACCCGATGAAAAGCCGCCGTCTTTGAAAACACTTCACTTAAAAATTTCCCCCGGGGACTTAAGAGGGGAAAATTGACCAAAAAAATGAAGGGGGAGGTACCTGATAAAGTCATGGGAGCGACAGCGGGAAAAAAAAAAAGCTGAGGCTCAGGTGGGGAACATAGTGACGAGTGTGGGGGTGACGGCGGCAGAAAAAGCAGCAGGGTAGAGAGGGCACAATGACATTTGGGGTGGCAAAAAGGAGTAGGCCACGATGGCACAATGAACGTGTGTAGGGTTACGGCAGCACCCCACCAGCCGCATGAGGTCAGACGTGGACAATGACTTTGGAGGGGCAAAAACGGAGTAGGGCCAAGAGTGGACAATGACACAGTTTTAGGTCACGGGCAGCCACGCAGCAGCATGAGCTCAGACAGTGGCACAATACTTTCTGGAGGGGGAAAAAAACAGTAGTAGGCCAAGGTGCACAATGACAGAGAGTGGAGGTGCGGCGGCAGCGCATGAGGTCAGGCAGTGGCCAATGACATTTGGAGGGGGGAAAAAAACAGGAGAGGCCACAGGGTGGCACAATGACAGGGAGGGAGGTGACGGCGGTAGCAGATGAGGTAGACAGTGGCAAATGACATTTGGAGGTGGAAAAAAATGGGTACCCCCAAAGAGGGGTAAAATGCAGAGAGTGGGGGTGATGGTGGCAGAGCATAGGTGACAGGGACGGGCATTCTGGAGGTGGCAAAAACATATGGCCCAAGAGTGGCACAATGACAGGAGTGGAGGTGCGGTGGAGCGCATGAGGTCGGGACAGTGGCACAATGAATTTGGAGGTGGCAAAAACTGGAATGGGCCCACAGAGTGACACAATCACAGAGAGTGGAGGTGATGGTGGCAGCGCATGAGGTCAGCCCGTGGCCCCAATGACATTTGGGGGTGGCAAAAACAGGATTTGGCCACAGAGTGGACAATGAAGAGATGGAGGTGAGGGGAAGCAGCATGAGGTCAGCAGTGGCCAATGACATTTGGGGTGGCAAAAACGGAGAAAGGGCCCAGGTGGCACATTGACAGAGAGTGGAGGTGAGGGCGGCGGAAGCAACAGCGAGGTAGAGAGTGGCACAATGGACACAGTGTGGATGTATGGCGACCAGCTACTACAGCAGCAGCTTTAGGTCATAAAGTGGCACAATGGACTGTGTGTGGAGGTGGGTGGCAATACAAGTCCCTGGTAAAGATGGTTGTGGCAGATGGAAGAAACTGGATGCAGAGTTTGTGTGGCATCAAGGCGGGTGGCGCGCATCAGATTAGTGGATGAGGCCAGGTAGTTTGAACCCAGACTCATTTTTTCTATACAGTTTGGGTGTGGCGTCATGGCTGATGTAGTCTGTCGCTCAGGCATTAGGGATTGATTAGTGTGTGAAATCCTGGCCAATCCACTCCTGATTCATCTTGACAAAGGTCAGTTGTTCCACATTTCCCGTGGACAAGCAGGTTCTCGTTGGGGTAACGATGGCCCCCGCCGCACTGAACACCCGCTCTTATACCAACTACTGGCCGGGCAGGACAGCTTCTCCACTGCAAACTCGGCAAGTTGCGGCCACACATCCAGTTTGGCTGCCCAGTAGTCCAGCGGATCTTCTAACTGGGGTGGCAGAGTGCTGTCCAAGTAGGCCACCACCTGTTGGTTCAGGTCTGCTCCAGGTCCTGCTGCTGCTGCTGGCGACTGCCCTCCTCACTAGGCGGGTGAAGGAAGCTGCTCTCATCAGACTCCAGACTTTAGGTTCCTGCTGATGGAGCTGGTACTGCACCAACCCCTCCACCCTCCCCCAGCAGCCGCGGCAGTAGTATGTGAGCACTGAAGAACCCCCCAGTCAGACCTGTCAGAGGAGAGACGATGCCGCACATAGGCAGCGGCCAACTGACTACGGAGGATTTCCCTATAGTATTTGAGTTTGTCCTCCCTCTCAATAGCTGGGAAAAAGGCTCCCATTTTGGACCGGTAGCGAGGGTCCGATAGGGTGGAGAGCCAGAAGTCATTCCTCTGCCGGATGTTGACTATTCGGCTGTCACTAGCCAGGCACATCACCATGCTGCGGGACATCTGCACAAGTGACTCCGAGGGGCTCCCTGACTCCATCTCCATTGTGCACTGCCACAGTGCTTGCGGGTCATCTGCCTCGTCTTCCTCATCTCCATCTACCTCCTCCAGCTGCTCCTGCTCCTCCTCCCTTGTCACCTGGGTAGAAAATCCACTCATTTCACCAGACAATGCTTCTGCTCCAATGTCCTCCTCTTCCTCCATTTCAGTCCCCACCGGACTCATGTGGCCGCGAGATGTAGTCGCTACGTCTCCAGTCCCCTGCCCAGACAGATTTTTCAGCATCTGTTCCAGGACATGAAGCAGTGGAATGACGTTATTCATCCCATTGTCCTGGCGACTGACAAATAACAGCAGGTGTCACGCATGAGCTGCCACTGGCTGACATCAAAGTTACACAGGGGAGTACTCCTGTCCGCCTGGATCATCAAAAATCGTTAATGGCCTTTCTCTGTTCATACAGTCGGTCCAACATGTGCAGACTGGAATTCCAATGGGTGGAAACATCGCATATCAGAGTGTGTTGGGGGAGGCCGTAATGCCGCTGCAACTCGAGGAGGGTGTTCCTGGCTTTGTAGGAATGGATGAAGTTCATGCACAGTTTCCTGGCCATTTTCAGAATCTTCTGAAGATCGGTGGAAGACTTCAGGAACCTTTTTACAACCAGATTGAACACATGCGCCATGCAGGGCGCATGGACCATCGTTCCTCGGTGCAGCGCAGACACCATGTTACTCCCCTTGTCCGTCACCCTGGTTCGGATTTGCAGTGGGCGCGGAGAAAGCCCCACCTCGATGTCGTGCTGCATGACGCGGAGCAGTTCCTCCCCTGTGTAACTTTGTTCGCCGAGGCAAGCCAGGTGTAAAACTGTGTGACACACATGTGGTATGATGGAGCAGTACTTTTGGAGGCTGAGATGGTGGTGGTGATGGAGGAGAAGGTGGACATTGGCGCAGTAGCCGCAGTTTGACAACGTGGAGGAGAAAGCGCCGTCTCATGTCCAAGTTGTTGGTGTGCCTGGGCAGGAAGCACATTCACCCAGTGGGACGTAAAGGACATGTACTGGCCCTGACCTTAGTTACAGCTCCAGACGTCCGTGCTGCCGTGCACCTTGGATCAAACCGATAAGCTCAAGGACTGGCCCACTTTTTGTTCTACATATTTAGGAAGTGCTGGTACTGCCTTTTTGGAAAAGAAATTACGGCTTGGAACTTTCCATCTCGGTTCGGCACAAGTCATTAGTTCTCTGAATGGTGCAGAGTCCACCATTTGGAAAGGGAGGGACTGCAGTACCAACAACTTGGACAGGAGCACGGTCAGCTGCTGCACCATAGGATGGTTGGACGCATACTGTTGTCTCTTTACAATCGCCTCGCTGAACGACTGCTGGCGCCATGAGTAGCAGGGCATCTGGACCGGGAGATGATGTCAAAGAGAAACAGCTCCCTTCTGCAGAGGTGGTGGAGCCTTGACTGGCTGCAATGGCATGTGTGCCACTGGCCGCTGCTGCTTCTGCGGCGGCAGGATGGACCACCACATCTGAGACACGTTTCTCCCAGGCCACCGGATGGTGACACTGCATGTGTTGACGCAGGGCCGTGGTGCCAACGTTAGCTCCCTGGCCACGCTTCACTTTCTGCCCACAGATTCTACATATACCCATATTCGGCTCCTCCGGTGTCTTAGCAAAGGACTGCCACAGCGCCGAGTATCAGATTTTACCACCAACGCTCTGCACTGAGTGACTACTACCGCCGCTGCCTCACTGAGCCCCTGTGC
This sequence comes from Phyllomedusa bahiana, assembly GCA_025379985.1. NCBI lineage: Eukaryota > Metazoa > Chordata > Amphibia > Anura > Hylidae > Phyllomedusa > Phyllomedusa bahiana. Next base: position 44,719 of record JAODAL010015391.1, on the reverse strand, counting down.
CGCTACTTTCTCTTTACCCCGTGGCCGCTTGGCTCCCGACCTCACACTGCTGCTACACTGCTGACTCACGGCCACACAACCCACTTGCTGGCTGCACCGCTGCCTGACGCGCAAGCTGACGCCCTCTTCTCCTGACGATGATGAAGCCCTTGCCTCACCCGGCTCCCAAGTGCGGTCGGCTACATCATCATCTATTTGTGTTTCATCGTCACTGCTGTCCTCATCACTGGTCTTGGTATGCAGAGGTTGACCCCTCACAACATGACCTCCCATGCCACTCTCAACATCTATACTTCTATACTTTGCCGCCTACTGCAAGAAGCAGGGGATGTTGGCCCCATTTCTTTGCTGCCAAGTAGCTGCTGACTGCCCTCCTCAAATTGTTCATCCTCGCTATATAGTGGCGCTGAGCCCAGACCACGTAGTAGATCTCTGGCTGAGGGAACCGGACGGGACAGAGGCGGGTTGAGGACAAGAGAGGGCCGCTGACCCGCTCCCGGGCCATGCCAACTAATGGTTGTGTCTGACGTTCCCACCGACTCTTGGCTGGGGTTGTCAGATGTCATATGGGAAGAAGTGGATGACCTATTCAACCAATCAGAACCCTTGGGTTGCTAGTCAGCGCACGGCCGCTAGATGACAGCGGCATGTTGTGGCCTCAGCGAGTGACTCCTGCTGCGACGTACTCTTGCTGTGCTGCGACCTGGGCCTGGAATGTTTGTGCCTCTGCCACTCGCAGGTGAAGAGCCTGCCACCTCTCTGTCTGACATACTGTTTGTTCTAAAATGTACAGACACTGTTTGATGAAGATATCTGTATATGATAAATACACACCCTGTATTTGACTCCAAATGAACCCACTAAGAAGCTTGGGTAACCCTTGGATATAAATTGCGCTCCACAAATGGGCAGGAAAAATTTACTTGTATGTGCCGTTTAAAAACTGTGTATTTTACTGAATATATAAGCACAAACAGGTTTAATTAACCTTCAGATAAAAATTTTGCTACAAAATTTATTCTGTGGGGTGAAAAAAAAAAAGGGTTTTCTTTTACTGAGAAAAAACTGCAGAAAAAAATTACATATTTAAACCCTTGGATGTAAATTCCCCAAAAAAAATTGGAGCGGGCCAAAAAAAACTACCGTTTTTGTAGGGGTGTTTACAATGGCGTATTTTTTTACGCAACACAACAAAAAAAAATTTTGTAATTAAAAGGGGTTTTGAGCGATTTTTTTCGAAAAAAGTTGAAATCGGAAAGGTTTTTTTATGGTGATCAAAAATTTTCCAGATAAAGGGGAAAATTTAAAGGGTTTAAAAATCTGTCATCATCTATTTAAGATCGCCCCTTTTTTCGGGCGCTTCCTGAAATTTTTTGGGAAAACCCGCAAATAATTACAGAATAGAGCGGGGTGGATTTTGTGGGGAAGTCATGACTGGATGGGGTTTGGTTGCGTTTGGCTGGAAAAATCAAAATGACCTCGTTTTACATAGAACAGCGTTTCCCCCTGTTTCACCTCATTTTTCTCCAACCGTCTCATAGGGATAGGACCTGGGGCTCTGCCCTGTGGCCAAACACCCTCACCCGAAATTAGTAAAATTTTTTTTCCTCCCACAGGAAAACCCTACTATTAGCGGTGACCCTTTCCCAAAAAAAATTTATTTTAAGATTAGAATTTGAAGATTTTAGGTATTTTAAGCTAGAAAATTTTTTAAAACGCATCACCGCTTTTAAATTCCGGCGTTGGGGGGGCGGGGGGGGGGGGCGCGGCCGGAACAAAAAAAAACCCTTATCTATAAAAAACACTGGATAAAGTTCACCAAAAATAGTGTTGAAAATTGTAGGGGAAAAACTTTTAAATTTTAAACAGTTTTGCATTGAAAAAATTTCCGGGAAATTTTGGGCGGGCCTGAATTTAAATTATTGGAAAAACCCCAAAAAAATTTCATTTCTGGTAAATTCGCAGGGCCCTCTTTTTTTTAGCTGCAAAACTCCACTTTAATATAAATTATTCTTTTTCGATGGTGTTTCATTTTAAATTTTTTCCCCCCTTAAAAACCTGTGGACTTTTGAAAAATCCCCCTTTGGCAGTTAAATTCCCAACCCACCCAATTTTGGAAATAAAGGCACGGTTGTTTTGGTTCCCAAAAAAATCCCGGGTATCGTACCGAAAACATCACGGGTTAAACGTGTTTTTTTGGACTTTTGCGCACCCCCCAAGCATTTTTTCCATTGACGCAGCATCAGGGAAATTTTTAAAACAGCAATTTAAACCACCACGGGTTTAAATTTTGAAAGGGGGCCAAAAAAATATGTTTTATTTATCCCAAAAAACCATAACAGTTACGTGTTTTTGACATTTGCACCCCCGCCCTAGGCCATTTAGTCAAAAAACGAAAAAAGGGTTTTTCTACGTAAACCCCTTTTTTTTTAAAAAAAAATTAAGCAATTCTAAAAAATTTCACCAACAAAGGAAAATTAAAAAGGTGAAAAAAAATACCTTTTATTAAAACCCAAAACCCAAAACCCAGTTACGTTTTTTTTTTAATTTTGGCCCCCAGCATTGTTAAATTTAAAGCGGGAATTTTACGAAAAATCTTAAAACACCCAATTTCTTTTATTCCCCAAACAGGGTAATTGAAAGGGTGCAAAAATCCCTTTTTATTATACCAAAACATAACAGTTACGTTTTTTTTTGACTTTTGAAAAACACCCAGCTTTTAGTTCATTGACCCCCAGAAAAAAAAAATTAAGTAAAATTTTAAAAAACAGCAATTCTATATTCACCAAAAGGGTTGGGTGAAAAGGTGCAAAAAATACCTTTTTATTATAAAAAACATAACATTTACGTTTTTTTTTGATTTTTGGCCAAAACCCACCCATTGTTCATTGACCCCACCCATTAATTAAATTTTAAAAAAACAGCAATTCTATATTAAAAAAAGGGTTGAATTGAAAGGGGGCAAAAAATCCTTTTAAATTAATACCAAAACAAAACATTTTACTTTTTTTTTGATTTTGCGCACCACATTGTTTCATTGACCAGCACCCAAACTTTAAATTTTAAAACCCGCAATTCTATATTTCCCCAAGGTAAATTAAAAAGGTGAAAAAAAAAAAGTTTATTATCCCAAAAAAAAAAACAGTTACTTTGTTTTTTTTGGCCCCCCTTTTTTGGCCCCAAAAAAAAGTTTTTTCCCAAGGAATTTGTTTTGATTAAAAAACCACCCTTTTGGGCAGTTAAAATTTGAACCCGGGAAATTTTGGTTTTTGATTAGAGGGATTTGAAAAGCTGTGATTTGCCGTTTTTTAATAAGAATTTTCCCAAAACTTTTCCATCCCTTTCTAAAATTTTTTAAAATTTTTGAACAGGGAGCGAAATGCGGGTGGAAAACGAGAAAAAGAGGGGGGAAAGCAAAATGGAGGTAGGGGTTTACGGGAAAAAGGGTTTTCCCCTTCCCAGTGCTGGGGGACAACACGCATGCCAGCGGATCTTTCATTGCGGGAAACCTTTCAGGGCCTGCATCGGGGGGGTCAGGGCCCTGTGAATCTAAGTAACGGCATCGTCCCCAAATTTCCCCTTCAGGGGGGTTAATGCAACCTGAAATTACCCAATTTTTAAATCCCCCACCCTCCCCAGTAAACGGCCCAACAAATGTCTCACCCAGCAATCATCAGCATCCTTTCCAAACATGAAGCAGCCCAAAATGTCAATCGTTGTACCCCCCACTGTGGTAACCCCAATTGTCTGAAGACCCTCTTTGATGAAAAAATGGGGTTTTTTGGGGTCAGAAGCATTTTAAAAAGATAAAGAGGATAAATTTAGTCTGCCCCCGACGCCCAGTTTTACTGTTTCCAAACCAAAAGGGGGTTTAAGGGAAAAGGCCGGGTAAAATCGGAAAAAAACCCCGGTCGGGTTCCCCAAGGGCCTTCGGGTCCCCCTTGCTTGTACCCCGCAGTTTTCTGGATGCAAAAAGCCAGGACCCCCAAAGGGTCACCGGGGTTTGGATGAGGGAAGATAAAGATGACGACTTTGGGGACCCACCCTGTTTTTTTCAGCAAAATTTGCTTGCGAGCGCTTAAACGTGGACGAGGGGGAAAAACAAAGGGGTTTGTGCCCAATAGGGGTTCCCCCACAAAAAGGGGGGGAGGGCGGTGCAAAAGTCCGCTGATATGTTTCCGCCGCCACGGTCCAGGGGAAAAACCCCGGGCCCTGTTTCGCCGCCCAAAAAGGTCCGGGAAACCTCTAAAAGCCGGGGCCCTTTTCTTTGGCAAGCCTCTGATTCACCCAATTTCATATGCCGCCTTTGGGGGAAAAGCATAATAGGGGCAAAAACCCTTTAAAAGTGGTTAACCACCAAAAAACTTTGCAAATTCACATGCACGAATGAAAGAGTTAAAAGGGAGGGAACATTTGGGCCAAAAAAAGGGGCGGGCCCCGACGCCGGGCCTCCAACCACTGTCCACCCTCTGTTTCTCCGCCTCCTCCTCCGCCGCCCCCACCAAGCGTTCCTAAAGCGGGCCCATGCCCTTTTTCAGAGTAAAGATCGGGATCACCCTCCGTTTCCCAGCCTCCCCCCTCCCCCGGGAACACCCACCCACCCCAGAACCCATCCTAACCCCTTTTCTCCTTCCGCCGTTTTGAGCCCTGAACGCCTTTACAGCGGCCCAGTTAGCAGCCGGGCCTTTTTGGTTTTTTTTTTTTTCCGGGTTTGGGAGCGACGAAACCACTTTTAACCCCAAAAACCAAATCCCAAACCCAAAAAAGCCTAGAATGTGGGGCATTGCCATTTTTGGGCCCTTAAAAAAAGTTCCCTTTTCCTTTCTGGGGGACACAAAAGGGGTTTTCCCCCAACGTCAGGGGCCCCCCCCTGCCCCCAATACCGGGTTTCCCGGGGCAGGCATTTTTTTGGGCCGGGAAAAGCCGCCCTGCCCCTGGCCCAACCAGGGTTGTCATCTAAAATTTCAAGCGCGTTGTCTGATCTTTTCCCGGGAAAAGGGGCCATCTCACCACCGACACATGGACTAGTAAGCAGGGGCCAAGGCCGCAAAAACTCTGTGACAGCTAAATGGGGGGAGCTGGGGTGGATGTTCGGGGGGTTTTGGAAGGTGGCTTCAGGCCGGGGAACGCCTTCAAAACCGCAGTGATGGTGCAGGGCTTTTTCCCCCCAAGGGGTCCTCTGGGGGGGCATAATGCCCAGAGACCCCAGGGGTTTTGGAAAAAATCGGGCCCTTGGGCCCCGTCCCCCACGGGTTTCCGGAGTTTGGGGCCCGGCCTTAAGCAACGAGCCCCGGGGATGGTGGGTGACAAAAAACCGGGCCCCGGGAAAAGGTGGTGGGGCGAAAAGGGGCGAGATCTTCTGTCCGGGCCCTTTAAAAATTCGGTAGGCGGGAGCAAAAACCCTTGCCCGGCAAAGCCCTTAAAACCTTGTCGTCCAGAAATTTTTTAAAGAGCTACCCGGGCCCTTGGCCGGGGCCGCTAAAATTTTGGCTCAAAGGTTTGAGTTCGTATTTTCCGGGCCTTTTGGGAACCCTGTTTCCCCGTCCCCCTGGCTCCCAATGCAGCTTCACTCGGCCCCCCGCAACCGCCTCATTTTTGGGGACTTGGGCAAAAAGCGGGAAACCCACCCTCCACATGTTTCCGGGATTGTGGCAAGCAGCGCAAGGCCATTAAGCAAAAACCGAATTTGACAAAAGGCCGGAAAAAGCAGGGGGTACGGCCTCGGGTTTAAAACCACGAGGGGGTGGGGGCAGGTGAAAGACTCTGCCCCATCCTTTTCCATTTTGAAAAACCCCCAAAATGGTCAGTGCGGACAATCCCCTTTTTACATGAGCTTTGGGGGTGGTGATCTTAGTTCGGAAACTTTGGGTTTAAACACTCTGAAACCAGGCCCCATCGGACGGAGGAGGAGACGGACACAATGCGGACACGGGGGCCTTTCTCCCCCCGGGTAAAATCCACAACCCCGACAGTTCACAATTTAAATGGGTTTTCATTGGCAGTGGTTCGGGTTTAAAGAGCTATTTAAAAATTTTTGGGGAATAAGCTCCAGGGTGCATACCCCGGGCAATTTCAGGGCTGTTTTGAAAGCTGTGCCGGGGGGCCAGCGGAGGGGGGGGAGGAGGAGGAGGGTTTTCCTAGACCCCGGGATTTTAACCGGACGTCCCTCCCTTGGGAAAAGGGGGGGGGCCCGGCGAATTTGAGGGGGAGGGGGGAAAGAGAGGAAGACATTTTGGGTAGGGGCCCCCCGGGACCCAGTGTTTGGGGAAATCAAGGCCCCAAATCTCCACATGAGTGCTTGGTTTGCCCCTTTTTTCCCCCCAAACTTGATCCTCGCTTTAAAGGGCCCCATAAAAATGAAAAAAACCCCTTTTTACTGGGGGGCCACCCTCCTGGTTTCCCGGGTACAAAAAAAAAATCGGGCATTTTCCCTTCCCCCCCACCCAAATAAGAAAAAAAAGGCAGGAAAGGGAAAGACCTTGTTTGATTGATAAAACGGGGAGCCCTTCTTTTGCGTTGCTTCCTTTTCCCCAAAAAAGTCACGGTGGAACAACACAGCGACGGGACGGGAAAGTAGGGCCCAAATTTAGGCATAGGGGGGCCCCAAACAGGAAAAGGTGGCAGAAAGCCTAAGGGTGACCTTTTGGCCCAATCTTTGTTTCCCCCACCTCAAAAACCGCATGCAATGCAGGGCACCGGGTCCAACCCCACAAGATAAGTTTTAAATCATGGGTTGGAAACCGGATACCTTTCAACACCGATGTTTTTGCAGTGTTCCGGACCCAAATAGACTTCTGGGTACCCAAAAATGGCCAAGGGGGCCCGAGTGGCTCATCACGCCAAAAGGGGGTGTTGTCCTGCCCAGAAAGCCACCCGCATTTTCTTGAGGGGAAAACCTTAAAGCACAGCGGGAGGGGCCCTTACAGACAAACGCATGGGGTTTTTCCAAAATTTTAATGGGGAAATCGTTTGGCTTTCATCAAGAAAAAATAGGCATGGATCCTGATTTGTGTTGTGGCCCCAATTGCCGAGGTAAACCGAATTTATTTTCCCGGTCTACTTAACTTTCCTTTTCAAACAGAAATGGTCCTCTTGAAAAACTTTTTTTTAAAATGATCATTTCTTAATGGGAAATTTTTTTTCTCTTTTCCCAAAAAGTTCATTTTGCTGGTTTTGCTTTTGGGTACTGAAAAACAGCAAGGTTTTATGGGCAAAACCGTTTCCATTTACTCAACTTTAAACTTAAGAAGTTTTCGCCAATTTTCAATAGTTTGAAGGGCATGTTGCGTGAATAAAAGCTTTTTAAAAATTTGGTTCCCCTTTTGGGAAAAAGAAAAAAGTGGTTCTAAAATGGCATTTCTCCCTCACAATTTTTAAAAAAGTGGCTGAGATCCTTTTTATAATTTTTTGGGGGGTCATGTAGCTGTGAGAAAAGCAATAATCAAGGTCCCTTTTTGGGAAAAGAAAGGGGGCTTCTAAAATGGGATTTCCCTCACAATTTTTAAAAAGGGGCCCGGAAAGTCATTTTTAAAATTTTTTTTGGGGCTTGGTGCTTTGAAATGCAGCAAACTACAGGTCCTATAAAAAAAAAATGTTGTTTCTAACAGACATTTTTCTTTTCCAAATTTACCAAAGGGCTCAAGGGGGCATGCTTTGAATTTTTGGGGGCATTTTTTCTTGAAATTCAGCCAAAACTACAGGGCCATTCTAAAAAAAGTTTTTTTTTAATAGACATTTGTTTTTTCAAATTGTCAAAAGGGGGCTCATGGGGCATGCTTTGAATTTTTTTGGGGGGATTTTTCTGTGACATGCAAAACAAAACTAAGGTCCTATTCAAAAAAAAGTTTTTTTAACCGACCCTTTTTTTCTTTACAATTTCCAAAGGGGTCAAGGGGGGAAAGCTTTTAAATTTTTTGGGGGCATTTTGCTGTGACATGCAGTTTTACTACAGGTTATTCTAAAAAATTTGGGTTTTTAACAGAAAATTTTTTTTTTTTCACAAATTTTCCCAAAAGTGGTCAAGGGTGGGTGGTGCTGTCAAAACCCGGGGAAAAGGTAGGGCAAGTTAAGGGGCCCCAAAATTTTCAAAAGGGCTTGTTTTTTGCAAGAATTTTTTTAAAATAGCTATCAATCCCTGTTTGAGAAAACCCATTTAATACAATGAAAAAAAGAGAAAAAAAAGACATGGTGGGGTTCCAACCCATTTTAAAAAAGGGGTTTTTTTTGAATTTTAAAAATTTCTAAAAAATTGGGGATGGGCAAAAAAGCTGTTTTAAAAAAAATTTCCCCTGAATTGTAAAAAGGGAGGTACAAAAAAAAAATTGATAGATGTGGTTAACCAGGGACATGGGGTATGGGGCACGGCAGAGAAAAAAAGTAAGAGACCCCTTTTCCTTTCCCGCACTTAGTAAAAAAGAGAAAAAGGGAAAAACCCAAAATAAAAAGGGGACCTGGGTTTTACCCGGGGCGTTAACCACCAGTTTTTTTAAATTAAGCTCAATTTTGGGCCCCCCACTCATTTCGGGGGAAAAACCCCAAAACCCCTTTATTGGGCTGTTACTGAGGAAGGTGGGAGTTCTCACCCTTCCGGGTTGCCGCACTTGCTTTAGCACGACAGTTTTCGTTGGGTTGGGGGTTTCCCGGGCATTTTTAAAACCCGGGTGTTTAAAAGAAAGACGGAAGCCAGGGCCCGGGCTCTCAAACCGGGACCCACTGTAAATCCCCCGGGTAAAGCCGTGGGCCCCGGACAGGGAAAGCAATGTCCAGGTGAAACTAAAATGGTGGTTGAAAGACTCCCCTTTTTCCCCGGGACTTTTTAAATGTGGGGGTTTAGCAGGTTTTGGGGGGGCATGCTGTGGCCCAGGAAAGGGATAGTCAATGTTTCCCGTGAAACTAAAATGGTGGGTTTAAAGACTCCTTTTTCCCGGGGACTTTTTTTAAAAGGGGGGGGGGTCCCTGCAGGTTTGGGGGTCAAACTGTGGCCCCGGACGGGGAATTTTTTAATTTTCCCCGGGTTTAAGTTAAGAGATGGTTCAAATAATACTGCCTTCTGGCACTTTTCAATTTTTTGGGTGAGCAGGTTTAAAGGGTTTAGGCCGTTACAAAAGGGAAAATGAATGGGCTGTGACTTTTTTTTTTTTTGTGACTTTTATAAAACCTTAAATGGTTGCCAAAAAGTATTAAAGTATCCATTTTTACTGTTTTTGGATGTTAATTTTGCTTTTCCAGCCTTTTTTGGATGTAAAAATGAAGGTGTTGTTGCCCCTCCCATAGGGCTTTTAATGGGTTTAAACGCTCATAATCAACGCTCCCCTATCGAAAAACCTTACCCATGGGGGCCCCGACATCGATCGATTTTCCCATAGCCCCAAAGCAAATTTCCCCAACACTAGTAAAATTTAAACCCTTTCCTTTTGGGTTTTTGTACAGGAAAAATTTTTTTTTTGGGGGGTGAAAAAAACGTTTTCTTGGATCACCCCACAGCAAACAACCCTTAATTAACCCCTGGATGTAAAATTTCGTAAAAGAATTGGGGCAAACCAAAAAAATACGGCTTTTTAAACGTGTTACCAAAAAGGCGTGTTTTTTAGCAAAACAAAAGAGGAAAAAATTGTTTTAAATTTAAACCCTTGCTTGTAAATTATGCAAAAGGAAAAAAGTATTTTTTGGGGGGTGGAAAAAAAATGGGTTTTTTTTTAGTCACCAAAAGCAGAAAACAACGCTTTTAAATTTAAAACCCCCCATGTAAAGGGGCCCAAAAAAAATTTTTGGGAATCAAAAACTTCGAGCTTTGTTTCCTGTTTTCAATGGCGTGTTTTTTAAAGCTAAACAACAAGAGGAAAAAAATTTTAATTAACCATCGCCTTTTTGAATTATGCTACAGGGAAAAAAGTATTTTTTGCCGGTGAAAAAAGGCGGTTATTTTAGTTCCCCCACAGAAGGGAGAACAATGCTTTAAATTAAAACCCCTCGGGGTAAATGCGCAAAAAAAATTTTAGCCAAAACCCCCAAAAATAAAGAGGGTTTTAGGTGGGTTTCAATGGGAGTTTTTTAAAAGCTACACAACAAAAAGGAAAAATTGTAATTTAAAAGTTTGCTTGTGAATTAAAGGGTACAGGGGAAAAATTATTTTTTTGGCGGTGGGAAAAGGGCGGGTTTAAATTTTAAATCACCACCGCAGCAGAACAATGGGTTTAAATTTAAACCCCTTTGGGTTTTTAAATTGCGCAAAAAGGAAATTTTAGCAACCAAAAAATAAAGAGCTTTGTAACGTGTTTCAAAGGCGGTTTTTTTTTTTTTTTTAAATGAAAAAATTTATTTTGATTTTTCACAAAAGAAAAAAATTAAATCATCGGGGAGTTAAAAAGTAACAAAATTCTATCAAGGGAGAAAAAAAAAAAAAATAATGCCCTGGTTATCGGGAAAGGGTTTCCCCCCCCATTTTTAAAATTTTTTAAAAACAATAGGCGGAAAAGGTCCCCTGAAATGTTAAAAACCCTTTCACAACAATATTTAAAAAAAACATAGAAGATCTTTTGAACAAACAAAAAAAGACAGGACAAGACTAAAAAACTGGGGGGGGAGGAACATAAAAGGTTTTGGGAAGGGGGGGGGAAAAGGGGGAAATTTTACTAATAATCATCCCCAAAAAGGTCATGTTATCATGCGGGGTTATCAAAATGGTTTTTGCAGGGGCCCCGTAGGTTTCCCATGCGACCATGTTTCCAAAAAAGGTCCCTTTATCCGAATTGGGAGGGTTTGGGTTTAATTTGCTTTCCCTCCGACGCCCTTTTTTCTCAAATTGTTTTACAAATCAGGGTCTTCCGGAGCAACAGTTTGGGTTCCCCCCCTGGGCCCCAATCAAAAAAACCCAGCTGCCGTAAGGGGCCTTTACGTTTAACCTAAACCACGTCCCTAGGAGGGTTTCCCGACTGGGCCACTAAGTAGGGGAAAACCCGAGGGGCTAACGGGGGTGGTTTTCCCCCCCAAGAACTCAGTTTAAAAGGTCCTTAACCTGCCTTTCCAAAAAGTCCCGCCCCCCCTGCAATTCCCCCCCAAAAATATTTGGAAGGGTCCCTATGGGGTGGCTGGGCATCTCCAGCATGTGGGGGCGGGGTTGGGGAAAACATTTGGAAACAGATCAGGGGTTTTGGTAAACCCAAAAAAAAAAATTTATATTTTTATTTTCCTTTGGGCCCCACATGTCGAAGACTTGGGTGCCCGCTCTCCAAATGGCTGCCAGGTAGAAAGGGGGATAGGCCCCCCCAAATATCTCTCCCAAATTTTCCCCTGTATCCCCCCTAGAAAAGTCGGGTTTTTCTGTGTGGGGGTTACCCAAGAGATAATAAAATTTATGGAAAACAAGCCCCTTAGTTGAAAGAAAACCCCCAAAAAGCAGAGGGATTCAAAGGGGGTTGGGGGGGGAGAAGGAAAAGGGTTGTTCCCCTTTCAAGGAGAAGAGGGGGGGATGGGGATCCCGGGGAAAAATGGAACCCCCGAGGGTTTGTGGAAAAGATTTTCCCCCCCGTAGGTCCCAAAGGGGCGCAGCTTCAAACTCGGGGCTGTGAAATTTTCCCCAAAGCGGAAAAAGGTCCCGCCCAGGCCCCTGGTCGAGCAAAAGTAAAAAACCCCAGGGGTAGTGAGGGAGGGGGTGGGGTGCAAAAGAAAATAGGTCCCTAGGCGATGCCGGGGAAAACTAGCCGAAAACTTCCTTTCAATGGCCCCCATAAACTGAATGGTTTTTCTTCATTGGGCCCCAGTAGACCCAAGCCCCCCGGGAAAAAAGGGGGGAAATGCCAGAAGGGGAAAGGGATTGGGGTGGGGGGGGAGCTAGCCAGAAAATTTTCCACCTCCCTCCAATTTTTAATATGACCTGAGGGTTGCCCACACCGGGATAAGGCGGGGATGTGCCGGGGCCCCTTAGTGGTCAAGTTCCCCACGCAACCCCCCCTTTCTGGTTTTGGGGCATCCCTGATTTCTTTTTGCAACTCTAGCCTTCCTTGGGCCCATATAAAGTGTGGCACCCCTTGAAAACGATTTTGTCCTTCAGAGGTCCCGCCACGGGGGGAGGGTCTCAAACAAATATAGTATTTGGGGTGGGTTAGAATTTTACCGTGTTTATTTACCAAAAAAGGAGAGGGTAAAGAATGCCATTTTTGAAAGTAAACCTCAAGTATCAAAATAGGGGGGGGGAAGTTAGCTGGAAAAAGGGAGAAAAATCTTCTGTAATACAGTGCCGGGGACTTAAGGGGCGGGTTTCCAGGAGGAAAATTTTGCCCTTGAGGGATGGGGGTTTTTTAGGGGGGAATTGAAGGGAGAGCCTCAGTTTTATGGCGTTCCCTTATACCGGTAGCGACCCAAAATCGCCCAAGGGAGCTGTGGTAAGGAGGATGTAAGGGGTCGGGTAAGGGATTGTCTGGAAAACAATGAAAGCTTTTAAAAACTCCTTATTTTCACCTGAACCCCCTTTATGTTGGGTTAAGTGAGGCAGTCAGGGGGTTGATGAAGGGCGAAGGGAGGGGAGAGAGGGGGCAGCCCCCCCCCTAGTCCCCCTTCCCAAACTGAAAAGGGGGAGATTTGGGGGGGGAGTTTGACTGCTGCTGAGGGGGAAGAAAATTTGATTTCCTGATAGCCCCATGAAGGGCCCGTAAAACCCCTGGCCACAGGTTTCAAATAAAAAAGGCCACCCCGGCGGTCAAAGGCCCCCTTTCCCCATCTAAAAGGGAAAGGGTTGCCCGAGGAGCCCTTTTAGGATTTCAATAGGTCAATGGTGCGTCTGGTGTTGTCCCCCTCCTTGGCACAGGGGACAAATCCCAGGTTTTTTTTTGATCAACTGGGGGTAGCCATTTCCCCCAAACGATTGCCAAGATCTTGGTGAATATTTTGATGTCTTTAGTTAGGAGGGCTATGGGCCTATAGCTCGCACTATCATGGGTCCCTTTCCCGCTTTTTGTAGAGGGTAGGTGAGAGTGGGGCATCCCAAAACCCTTTATAAAGAGTTTAAAAAGGGAATCATGTGAGGCCCCTAAATGTCAAAAAAAACTTAAAAAAAACCTGTAGGGGAACCCCATCCGGAACTGGCATTTCCCCAGGGGGGGATCCCTTTTAACACCTCTAGTAGTTTTCCAGTTCCCCGGGCATTTTGGGAGGCCCGGGGTTTGTGAAGGGAAAACTAGGGGAAAGGGCTGCAAAAATTCCGGTGAGCCCTGGGCGTTTCCCATCACTCGGGGAATTCAGAAAGTGGGAGTTTCAGTTTAGAGAAATAGTCCGAAAAAAATTTTTGGGAATAGCTTGGGTCATAGAAAAGGGTGCCCTCCCTACCCCGGGGGGGCATGGAGTTCACCCACCCTTTCCTTAAATGGCTCCAGCATCGTGTGGGGGCTTTATTCCGTGTGTATAACGCTGTTGAGTAGAGGAGAAGCCTCTCAAAAGCATTGCATCCGCTAAGTCCTTCAATTCGCTTCTAATCGACACTATGCGTCGTAAGGGTCGGGATGGACGTGCGTTGAGACATTCTCCTCCGTAAGTTGTTGCTGATATTGCGCAAAGTGATTTTCTAGCTTCAGAGTCCCTCTTTAATGCTTAGAGCCTAGAGATAATGCAATTCACCTCTGAGGACTGCTTTGTGGCTTTCCCACAACAACGGCATCTGAGGTTACCGATCAACATTGGTTTTGCAAATTACGATGTCAAGGAGTCCTTCAGTTATGTTCCCTTGACACGGATTTTTAATTCAACATTCATTCAGCCTCCAATGCACATGACCTACAGGTGAGGGGTGTTGGAGATTAAGGTCTACCATTGACTGTGGGCGTGATCCTACCAAGAGATTGTCTTTCTATCTCAGATCCCGACAAAGACCGGAGGTGGGGATGTTACAAAAAAAGTAATCGAGCCTGGAGGAGTTTTGTGGTGGGTGTGAGTAAGAACGTGTACCTCTGTCTCTTCTGGGAGGTTAGTGCTGCCATAATATCAAACCAGCCCTGTGCCTCTGACCAATTTGCCTGAAAGCATGGACAACTCAGATTGGGTACGTGCCCTGAGGTTTTCCTCCTCCCATTGCGGATCGATCCATACTATCCAAGAAAATCAGGTTAATGTCCCCCACTCTAAGACCCAGTAGAAGACGCGGGTACCCAGCTTTGTTTAAGGCTAAACCTTTTTTTAGGAAGGTTTTATCTGGGCGTGTTAGTGCATATACAATTACATAATGTAAGGGATCGACTGTAGAGCGTTGCCTGTAAGATAACATAGCGGCCAGCAGGGTCAATAAGCGAGGAATGGACCCGTATAGGGCACGACTTCGAGATCAGAATGGCCACCCCTGCCTTTTTAGTCGGACTAAAAGCATTGTAAGTCAAGGGGTACAGATGCTTCGCAAACTTAAAGGAGCCCTCAGCATTAAAAATGTCCTCCTGTAGAAAAACAATATGGGCCCTGAGAGCTTTGCATTCCCTTAGGCCATTTCGTCGTTAGTGACCGAGTTGAAAACCCTTCACATTGAGAGTAATGCAGCGAACCATAGGGGGAGGGTTATTACCTTGTACGATCTGAGTCCGGTCAAATCGGTTTTTTGCTACCCGGTACTAGGGTGTCTTGAGGCAAGTGTCACCGTCAAACCAAACTGAGAAGGAAGTGGGGGGAGACACAAAAGGGAAAGAGGGAGACACAGACACACTAACAGTTAACACTTAACAATTCCCCAAATTTCCCAAAACCCAAATATGAAAACCAGAGATAACGTGTAATCTCAAGAAGCAGAGTCCCGTTACGGTGTTACTCCGGTTTCGGGTTTGGAGGTATGTGAGAAAACTCACCCAGGGAGTCCCGGACGGGGAACCCCTCCACAAAAGAAAAAAGGGATGGGAATCCAGTCGAGGGCACCCCCCTCCAAAAATATTAACCAGTATCCCGGTTTCCCAACAAGCAGGGAAATCAGGAGGTAACAGCCGGGGTTCATGTGATATCCCAGAAGAACAGAACGACATAGACACATCAGTGAAATGCCCAATTTAGCATCGAGTAGGAGCAAAACATTTCGCCTTGAACTTTAAACGTCTACCGGGGTCTCTTGCCGTCTCCCATCATCGACACCCAAACCCCCACAGGAGGCCCCCCAGAGAACAGAAGGGCAGGGGGACAGCAGTACAATGCTGTCTTCAATGTGGCGGGGAACGCCGAGGGCCTGAGCTCATGGAGGATTGCCCCGGAGAGCGTCCCTTACGAGGGGGAACCATCTGCCAGGCCGGGGGGGGGGGTGGGGGGGAGACAGGGACCGACAACTCCCAGTCATCCATCCTCGGCTGGGGGATCTGGAGGACATCACAGAAGTCCGCAAGGTCTGCATATGTTTTAAGGACGGCTGAACGACCCTCCTTACGGGCCGCGAGGGCAAATGGAAAGTTCCAGCGATAGGGAATATGATGTTCCTGAAGGATCGCAAGGAGGGGGCCCCAGAAAGACGTCTTTTTTGTAAGGTTAGCCAGGAGAGGTCTTGGAATATTTGGATCTTAGAACCGCGAAAGTCCGTGACCGTCCCCCTTAACCTTTTCCATGATAGCGTCTTTGAGGGAGTAGTTATGTAGGAAACAGATAATGTCCCTAGGAAGAGGAGAGGAGCCTTTTGGGCGGAGAGCCCTGTGAGCTCTATCAAGCTTAAAGGAGGGAGGTGAGTTTGGGCCCATGACCTGAGCAAACAAAGAGTCCAGAACCTCCTGTATGTTCTCGGCCCCTTGGGGCTCTGGGAGACCCCGGATCCTCACATTGTTTCGGCGACCTCTGTTATCAAGGTCCTCCAGGTGCCGGGCCATTTCCTTCACAGTAGATAGCTGTGCCGCCATGGCAGGGTGTATTTGAGCAAGGTATTTACGTGTATGATCCTGATCCTCCTCTAATGTAGCAACCCTGGAGGACATCATTTTGATGTCATGGCGGAGGGCTGAAATTTCCTCTTTGCATGCCTCTTTACACGCCTCCCTCACCTCTGACACAATGCTTCTTAACTCATCCCTTGTAGGGAGCTGTGGGATCAGTGCAGAACAGGGGGGAGAGTGCGATATTCCTGAGCCATCTGGAGCAGGGGACTGCGCAGGGGAGCCCTGCCAAGGTAAGAGCCCACTGCCTGGGTCTGTGTGGTGGGAATGGGCTGGGGACATCTGCCCCATAGATCCGGGAGTCCCACTTGTCCCACTATGGCAGGGACCAAGCGAGGTGGGAGAGTCCTGCAGAGGGTGCACATTAGCTTGTGGGGAGTCCAGCTGCTTTGGCTTCTCCAGCCCTGGTGCCGCCATATCAGCGTATGAACAGGGGGGCTGTGTGGGCGACGGGTGCAGCTCAGGCTCAGCTGTTGTTAGAGAAGGGGAGCGAGGGGTTAAGGCAGGTACCTGTCGCCTCCTCGGCACGCCTCGTTGTAAGTCCGGCCGTCCGGGTGTATTTCGCGCCGCCACGTACGCTCTCTTTCCCGGTCTGCAGGGGGAGAGGTGCTCGCTCGTGCGCCGGTCGTCCGGATCCTCAGACGCAGCCCCTGAAGTCTCGGGGAAACCCCGTAGCAATGGTGATGGCGCGGCGGAGAGCGGGAGAGGCTGCTGGGCCCTGGACAGGAAGGCGTCCAGCGAAGTTGCGGCAGACGGGCGAGAAGTGAGCCTTCTAGGTGTCTTCTGGAGCAGGTGGGCTCTCCTCTTACCCATTTAGGGCACTTGATAAGCGGGCAAAAGCGGAGTTTAGCGGCCGTCTTCTCGGAGCTCCTCTTCTAGGCGTCCATGCTCCTCGGCTTCCGGTTTTTACGCTACACAAAAAGAGGAAAACTTGTAATTAACCTTCGCTTGTGAATTATGCTACAGGAAAAATGTATTTTTTGGCGGTGAAATAAACGGTTTCTTTTAGTCACCATAGCAGCAGAACAATGCTTAATTAACCCCTGGATGTAAATTGCGCAAAAGAATTGAGCAGCCAAAAATGAAGTGGTATTTGTATTGTAAAAACGCTGTTTCTTTAAATGAATACAACAGGAACAGGCTTAGATCACCCTTGGATATTCAATGTGCTGTGAGCAGATAGCATTAAAATGTATATGCAGCTGCACTGGACACACACTGGACTACAGATCCAATACCCCACAAAATCAGAAATAGAACGTTAAGAGAAGCAGTCTCTGAGACAAGCTGAGACACCCCCCAAAAATCGCTATATAAAAATCAGTTCTTTAGTATCAACTATCATAATCAGCCGCGGCAGCACCTTCCCTAATCAGTACAGTGAGAGCGGTATGAGCTCCCAGCGTCGCGCCCGGACTTATATAGTGCGGTGACGTCACAGAATCCCGCCGGTCTCTGATTGGCTTCATCTCTGCACATGTCATGCAGGCTATGCCCTTCTTCCTCCCAGAGTTCTTTGCTCCATGTAACGCTATGTGATCGCAGCCATTTTATCAATCAAAAGCACACTTCGTTCACCCTAAGTACCCCAAAGTTCGACTTCGCTCCGAACCAAAGTTTTCCTGAAATTCTAAACGAATTCCACTTCGTTAGAATCAATTTGCCCATCTCTAATTATAACCTATGGAGAAATATTGACCAATCAAATTCAAAGGCGGGACAGTTCAAATACAGTAAAAATGCAGAAAAGAGCTGATTGGTTGAGCTAGCGGGGGCTTGGCTATCTCGACAAATCAGAGCGCGAGCTGCTTAGTCCCATTGTAGTCTATGGCCAGATCGGGGCAATGAAATCTCGGCTCTCAGCACCGTGCGACATGGAGTATGATTAAAAAAATCATTTTTATTAGGTGTAAAATATTATCTGAAAAAGAGCTGAAGCCTTCTATAAACATAAATCAATCAAATCCCTAACAACGCGTTTGTCGCCGAGACCGACGCTACATCAGGAATTGGGATATAGAGAATTGCCGGGAAATAAAGTAATTCAATTCTTTAAGCTCTTCTCATTGGTCGGCATAAACCAGCCAATCAGAATAGGAGCTACAGTGAACCATTCTAACCTATGGAGAATTATTGACCAATCAAATGAAAAGGAGGGACAGTTCAAAATACAGTAAAAAAGCCAGAAAAGAGCTGATTGGTTGAGCCCAGGCAGCAGATATGAATCCAACAATCATATTTAGTGCGTCTATTTTGAGTGGAGAAAGAAGGGCGCGATAGAAGGGCGCCCTAAAAGTTATTACTGTCTATGGGAAATATTCTAGTACTGTGGTTGGTTGGGGGAAGAGGGGCTCATCCTGCTTAGCCAATCAGCAGCTGAGCTACCTTCTCATAGAGTTCTATGGGGAAAAGAAATGCAGAGCGAGCTCTGTTTGTGATTGGCTAAGTTAAAAGAGGCGCGGTTATTTGGGCAATGTGAGAGCGAGCGACGCTCTTATGGGTTTTCTAATGCAATCTATAATAAAACTGTACATGGCCAAAATCAAATGATAACACTCATTAAGTTGTACCGATGTGTATATAAAATGAACAATAATATCGGTGTAACGAAAATAAAGAAATAAAAATGAATTCAATGGGTTAATTTTTATTTCTTTATTTTCGGTAGCCAATGAACAATCATATGGGTGTAACGAAAATAAAGGAATAAAAATTAATTCATTGAATTCATATTTATTTGTTTATTTTCGTTACCCCCATATTATTGTTCATTTTATATACACATCGGTACAACTTAATGAGTGTTATCATTTGATTTCGGCCATGTACAGTTTTATTATAGATTGCATTAGAAAACCCATAAGAGCGTCGCACGCTCTCCCATTGGCCCAAATAACCATGCCTCTTTTAATTTAGCCAATTACAAACAGAGCTCGTTCTGCATTTCTCTTCCCCATAGAACTCTATGAGAAGGTAGCTCACCCGCTGATTGGCTAAGCAGGACGAGCCCCTCTTCCCCCAACCAATCACAGTACTAGAATATTTCCCATAGACAGTAATAACTTTTAGGGCGCCCTTCTATCGCGCCCTTCTTTCTCCATTCAAAATAGACGCAATACATATGATTGGTGGATTCATATCTGCCGCCTGGGCTCAACCAATCAGCTCTTTTCTGGCTTTTTTACTGTATTTTGAACTGTCCCGCCTTTTCGTTTGATTGGTCCATACTTCTCCATAGCTTCTAATGGTTCACTGTCGCTCCTATTCTGATTGGCTAGTTTCTGCCGACCAATGAGAAGAGCTTACGGAATTTGAATTACTGTATTTCCCGGCAATTAAGTATATCCCAATTCCAGATTTAGCGCCGGTCTCAGGGACACACGCGTTGTTAGGGATATGATGGATTTATGTTTATAGAAGGTTTCAGCTCTTTTTCAGATAATATTTTACACTTAATAAAAAGATTTTTTTAATCATACTCCATGCCGCACGGCGCTGAGAGCCGAGATTTCATTGCCCCGATCTGGCCATAGACTACAATGGGACAAAGTAGCTCGCGCTCTGATTGGCCGAGATAGCCAAGCCCCCGCTAGCTCAACCAATCAGCTCTTTTCTGCATTTTTACCTTATTTTGAACTGTCCCGCCTTTGAATTTGATTGGTCAATACTTCTCCATAGGTTATAATCGGTCCCTGTCGCTCCTATTCTGATTGGCCAGGATTGTCAAGCCCCCGCTACTTCAACCAATCAGTTCTTTTCTGCATTTTTACTGTATTTTGAACAGTCCCGCCTTTGAATTTGATTGGTCAATACTTCTCCATAGGTTTTAATGGGTCACTGTCGCTCCTATTCTGATTGGCTGGTTTCTGCCGACCAATGAGAAGCGCTTACAGAATTTGAATTACTGTATTTCCCGGCAATTTCCAATATCCAAATTCCTGATGTAGCGCCGTTCTTGATTTTTGGAAAGTGATTTTATTTATGTTTTTTTTAGTAGGTTTGAGCTCTTTTTCTGATAATGTTTTACACCTAATAAAAGCGATTTTTTGATTCATACTCCATGCCGCACGGACATGTTTAATGATTTCTCGCTGATTTCCAGCCTGTCTCGATTCGGAATACATGTTAGGCGCAGTCCCTTCTGCGCCTAAGTCCCGCACTGCGCCTCACACACTGGCGAGGCACGGTGAACTTTACACCGCATGTATGAGCGCACCTCCTCGGACGGCGAATATTAGGCGCAGCCCCACACTGCGCCTCAGTCCCCGCACTGCGCCTCAAACACTGGCGAGGCGCGGTGGACTTTACACGGCATGTATGAGCGCACTACCTCGGGCAGCGAATCTTAGGCGCAGTCCCGCACTGCGCCTCACACACTGGCGAGGCGCGGCGGACTTTACACCGCATGTATGAGCGCACGTCCGCCACCGACATACATGAGGCGCAGCTTTCACGTTCGAGCGCTCAAAGAAGTGCGCTCCGATGTGGCGAGCTTCATACATGTCCCCCATTGTGCTCTGACAGCAGGTTTACTATATAGACAGCCCTGGGGCTAATCTAGGTCCCCAGGGCTGACTGCATTGGTATTCCCCAGGCTCCATCAGGAACTGGGAATCCTGATGACCCAAAGGAGCAGGGGAATCCCCTTTGATCAAGCCATGGTCATGGGCTGCAGAAATCCAAAGATTAAGTGGGGTGGATCAGAGACTGCTCTAGGAATCCAGTTTTTAACTACATCTCCATTCCTAGCACAGTTGTGGCGCTGGGAGCCACAATCCCCCCTCTTTAGGCAGCAATGTGTTTTGGAGACGCTGCAGATAGAAGACACACACGTTAAGGGGTTAGAGGAGTGGTGCACTTTTTACAATTCTTTTTTGTTACAATAATCGTTGTAAAGTTACTTGACCCCTGACAGTCAACTACCAGCTTCAGGGAATCATAGAAGCAAGTTTCAGTGTTCCCACATTGAAAATAAAGCACTACATTGTTCCCATTGAAATCAATAGGCCATCCATGTACTGTACAGACTTCTTGCGAGCTCCAGTTATATTTTTATATATTTTTGTATATTCCACTTGATTTGCATTTAAAGTCAGCCGTTGGGATCTCGATTGTCTTCATTTCATGCACTAAACAGAAAAGCGCAAACAATTTATCAATTACCACATCTAGTCGTCTGAACTACAGCAACCCACATGTTTAACAGGTGAATTAAGAGAAGACATCTATTCACTGGGACATGATGGTTGTGCTGTCTGCCACCACTCAGGTATTTTATGCAAAGCATTAGATTATCTCCATAGAATCCCACATGAACACAAAATGAATCTATTGTAAACTACGCCCTGTGCCTTATTATTTTGTAAAAAGTTCGGTGTTTCATTAACCTGGGTTCTTTCTTAAGACACCATTTTTTGGTAGACATGCATTTAACCCCATTATCACTGCCCTTACTTTTTTTTTTTAATCAACAATAAAGAAGTTTATTTAAACTTACATCCAAAATACGCCAAATTGCAAAATAACAGACAATAAGGATGACATTACATAATAGAGAACATCACATCGCCTGATGTCTTTGGCAACTTGAGGCGATATAGTATAATAAGCTGAAAAGACTGTATAAAACAAATAGATACTAGAAATTGACAGGATTGTTTTTGGAAACAAAAGGCCAACAGCATATACAGACTGAGAGCATACAGAGAATATAGTGACAAGAGATTCTGATTCAACCATACACCTAAATATTTAAGGCATATTTAACTAAAGGCCAACAAAAAACAATAGAGAAGAACATAAAAAATTATATTAACGTAGTCAACGGTAAAAACTAATGCAGGTGCTTGGGCATACTGATGATAATTAATCAGAGAATCAGTCAATAGGGGGAAAAACTGAGCCAATATTAGGATTTGCCATGCTGGGCTACATCTGCTCTATTATCCTGGAAGGTCATAGATAAGAATGGAATTGTAGTGGGCACACTGTAAAAAAAGGAATGTGTCGTTAGCAGAATATAATTATAATTAGGGGCAGTAGAGGATAAAGTCAGTGGCCTGAAGCGCTCAGAGCCTTAAGTAGCAGAAGGCATGCCTACAGAGAGGTATTTGCAGAGACGCAGGAGCAATACAAGCATTCTTTGTGCTGCTTAAGCCTCTCAGTGCTTCAGGCCACCAGCTTTAACCTCTAATCATAGTCATACTCTGCTACCACCACATCACTTTTCCCTCATTGTACCCACTACAATTCCATTCTTCTCTTTGATTCCTAAACTTGATCTGTATGACTGAAGTGGTCAAGTGACCGAAACATCAAAGCATCAATTCATGATCACTAGTGTTGAGCAATTATGTTGGCTATCGACATCGATCGATAGTCGATAGTCGGCCACCATCGATAAGGTTTTTCGATAGTCGATAGTCGATCATCTCCGATGACCATTAAAGTCTATGGGAGAGCAACAACACCTTCATTCTTACACCCAAACAGGGCTGGAGAAGCTGGAATTAACAGCCACAACAGTCAAATGGATACCTGCTACATCTTAGGCACAACACTTAGGCTATAAAAGCCACAGAAAAAAAGTCACACACCATTCACTATCCCTGTCTTGTACCACAGCATGACCCTTAAACCTGCATCACCCACAAATTAAAAAGTGCCAGAAGGCAGTATGAAAATGAACCATCATTTTACTTGAACTGGACATTGAATATCCCTGTCCTGGAACGCAGCATGAGCCCCAAACCTGCATGACCCCCACATTTAAAAAGTGCCGGAAAAAGGAGTCTTTCAACCACCATTTTAGTTGAACTGGACATTGACTATATCTGTCCTGTACCACAGTATGACCATTAAACCTGTCTGACCCACAGATTAAAAAATGCCGGAAAAAGGAGTCTTTCAACCACCATTTTAGTTTCACTGGACAATGACAATACCTGTCCTGGGCCACAGCATGAGCCCCAAACCTGCATAACCCCCAGATTTAAAAAGTGCCGGAAAAAGGAGTCTTTCAACCACCATTTTAGTTTCACTGGACATTGACTATACCTGTCCTGGGCCACAGCATGAGCCCCAAACCTGCATAACCCCCAGATTTAAAAATTGCCGGAAAAAGGAGTCTTTCAACCACCATTTTAGTTTCACTGGACATTGACTATACCTGTTCTGGACCGCAGTATGACCATTAAACCTGTCTGACCCCCAGATTAAAAAGTGCCGGGAAAAGGAGTCTGTTATGTCTGTATCTGTTATGTTTTCGTATAATACACGGTATTTTTTGCACCTTTCAATTCACCTGTGGTGACTATAGAATTGCTGTTTTAAGATTTACGTGGATGCTGCGTCAATGAACAAAGCTGGGTGCGCAAAAGTAAAAAAACACGTATCTGTTATGTTTTCGTATGATACACGGTATTTTTGGCAACAAACAACCTTTGCTGACTACAAGATTGCTGGATTGTAATTTAACTGCAAGGTAGATATATCAACACAGGTGGAATGGGTAAAATTGAAAATGAACACCTATCTGAAATGTATACTGATAATAAAAGTGGAGTTTTGCACCTAACAAAGAGACCTGCAGTTACTAGAAATGATGTGTATCCAATATAAGTTCAGGCTGCCCAATATCCAGGAAATATTTCAATAGCAAACTGTTAATAATAAAGATATTGCAGTGCAATGTCTACACTAAGTCTTGGTGAACTTTATCCAGTGTTCTTTATAGATAGAGCTTGTCTGTGTTCGCCCGCGGGCCCCCCCCCCCCCCCCCACTCCCCCTGTGACTGTACAGCGGTAGATGCTGCTTTAAAATTCTCTAGCTAACTACATAAAATGTTCAAATCTCTAATCTAACTAAATTGAAAGGATCACAGCTAATAGTAGAGGTTTCTCTGTGCAGAAATAGACTAATTTCGCTGAGCTGTTTGGCCACAGGCCACTATTCCTATGAGACGCTGAGAGACACTAAGGCTGAACAGGAAGGGCTGTTCTATGTTAAAACGAGGTCATGTGATTTTTCCAGCCAATCGCAACCATACACATCCCAGTCATGACGTCGCACACACATCTCACCCTGCTCTATTCTGTAATCTGATTTGCTGGCCGCCAAAATGACAGGAAGCGACGAAAATGGCGCGATCTTAATAGATGATGCACAGATTTTAACCTTAATTATCGCATGATCTGAAAATTTCGATCACCATAAAAACCTTTCCGATTTCAACTTTGTCGATAAAAATCGCTCACCGCTAATGATCACCAGACTTTCTGGGATCCGTAACCAACAATAACCAATACTTGAATTGTATGGCATGTGCTGAGTATCCTTCATTACTTGGACAATAATGGCTTAAATATCCTTTCCACAGGCACCACACACAATAATTGAGTGCTATGCATTGCATATGTTTATACCTAAGAGTGAACACCATAAAAACAAAATCCCCTGTTTGAAGAATGGTATAACCTGATGAAGCGGGTCTGTCACTCGCGAAACGCGTTGTTTTAACTTGCTATTCCATTAAATATTGGCACTTTTATAGTGGACATTATGTCCCAGTGTCAGTAATTTTCTTCTCCCCAGCGCTACTTCTTTTTTTCCTCTTGGTATATATGGATATATGTCTTCCTGGATACTCGTGTGCAGAGGACCAGTGAGTTGAAGAGGATCGTTCCCTGTGGCTGCTATCGGGGTTTATTTATACTGCGCTTTAATGAGTTGTACCATTTAGTACAACTTGAAGAGGTGAGCAGATACATTATTGTATATCTGTTTCTATTTATCATCTTATACCGCACAGAGTGTGCTTCTGTCTCCCTTTTTCTTCCGTTGTGTTTCTAGCACATTTATCTACACTGTTTGAAGAATGAGTTGCAGAGGTGAAACATATATACAATATGGAGGAGCTACTGGCTACAGCTCAAGACAAAGTGCA
Organism: Phyllomedusa bahiana; assembly: GCA_025379985.1. Taxonomy (NCBI): domain Eukaryota; kingdom Metazoa; phylum Chordata; class Amphibia; order Anura; family Hylidae; genus Phyllomedusa; species Phyllomedusa bahiana. The sequence goes on along the minus strand of JAODAL010015391.1, from coordinate 19,902 downwards.
AGTTTTGAACAGTACTTGGGCACCCTGACTCCAATTTATGGTCTCCCCCGCCATCCTTCTATGGTCTCCCCGCTCCCTTGCCACCTAACACCCACAATATCAGAGTGGAATATACGCCATTAAATCTGTGTCTACTCCTTACTCCCCCCCATTTTTTTCTCTTCCTTCTTTCTTTTTGTTTTGGTTGCTTATAGGTCATAGTTGACTAATTTCTTTGTACTTGGACCTCCAAAGTCCTCTTTGATTGTATGATCATATTGCATATCTTCTTTTTAGTGGTAGTGCAACAGACTACTATTTTTTCATAATCTCTCTGTAGAACACATTTGTTTCTCAGGTTCATGTTGTGGTTATTAGTGATGAGCGAACCCTAAAAAGTTCAAGTTCTAGTCAAACCTCAAATTTTGAGATGTTCGATTCAGAGTTTGAGTTGAACTCGAATTTCGATCCCCATTAAAGTCAATGGGAGATGATGTTCAGGTTAATTTTCATACTGACATCGGTTGAGGAGCCGCCATTACCTTCCATAAGAGTAAAATGGATACGTAGAACAACTTAGTGAAGACAATTTGGCTCTAAAAGTCACCGAAAAAAATTCAGAGACTAAAATAATTCATTCCTTTCAATGGCTAACTGAAAAGATGAGGACAGCGTAGCTATAGGAGGTGTAGCGGTAGCAGCTGCTATGGGGCCCCTTTCACACATAAGAAGACACCGGTATTGGAAATGAAACATGGTAACTGGCAGGAGCCCTCTATCATTTTTTGCAGCAGGGCCCAAGATGATGTCACATATGTTTTGGCAGCAAGAACATCCCAATGGGGAGCAAAATTAGGGGACAAAAGTAGGATTTGAAAAAAGATTTCTTCCTAGAAGGACATTTGCTAACGGTGTCTTCAGGAGTAGCTGGACCCCAAAAACAGCAAAAATGACTGATTTGACACTTAATAAAATTTTCAAGACAAAATTAGGATTTGAAATAAGATTTCTTCCTAGGACATTTGCTAACGGTGTCTTCAGCAGTAGCTGCACCCCAAAACCAGCCCAAATCACCTTTCAGACACTCAATAAAATTTTCATGCTGAAATTAGGATTTGAAAAAAGATTTATTCCTAGAAGGACATTTGCTAGCAATGTCTTCTGCAGTAGCTGGACCCCAAAAACAGCCAAAATCACCCTTCGGACACTCAATAAAATTTTGAAGCTGAAATTAGGATTTGAATTAAGATTTCTTTCTAGAAGGACATTTGCTAACGCTGTCTTCAGCAGTAGCTGGGCCCCAAAAACAGCCAAAATCACCCTTCGGACACTCAATAAAATTTTCAAGCTGAAATTAGGGTTTGAATTAAGATTTCTTCCTAGAAGGACATTTGCTAACAGTGTCGTCCACAGTAGCTGAATACGTGGAACAACTTAGTGACGACAATTTGGCTCTAAGAGTCACCGAAAAAAATTCTGAGGCCAAAAGAATTAATTCCTTTCAATGGTTAACTGAAAAGATGAGGACAGCGTAGCTATAGGAGGTGCAGTGCTAGCAGCTGCTATGGGGCCCCTCTCACACATAAAAAGACACCAGCATTGTAAATGGAACATGGTAACTGGCAGGAACCCCCATCACTTTTTGCTCCACGGCCTAAGAACATGTCATATGTGGTGGCAGCAAGAACATCCCTATGGGGAACAAAATTAGGGGACAAAATTAGGATTTGAAATAAGATTTCTTCCAAAGTAGGACATTTGCTAATGGTCTCTTTAGCAGTAGCTGGACCCAAAAAACTGCAAAAAAGACTGATTTGACACTCAATTAAATTTTCATTTTGACATGATGATTTGAATTAAGATTTCTTCCTAGCAGGACAGTTGCTAACGGTGTCATTAGTAGCTGGGCCCCTAAAACATCAAAAATAACCGATGTGACACTCAATAACATTTTCAAGACGAAATGAGGATTTGCATTAAGAGCTCTTCCTAGACAGACATATGATACTGGTGTATTCAGCAGTAGCTGGACCCCAAAAACAGCCAAAAAAAGCCTTCATACAGCTATGTTGATGTAAAGCTAATGAAGCTATAGTTTATGGAAAGCGAGATTAAAAAAACAAAAAGATTTGAAAATAGCCACATCATAGAGGGGTTAAATTCTTTTTTTATTCCATTAAAATATTTGTGGTTCTCTTTCTTATCATACTTGTCTCAAGTAAAAGTAAGATATTATATCTAGGCTCATAGTGGCCCACAAAGGAGTAGGGGAAAGCCCTGGTGGACCCTTCAGCATAGTGTGCCCCTAATCATGGCAGGCCTGGGGCTGCTTTCAGGGAGAAAGGGAAAAAACAAGAGGCATGTGTAGTATTTGCAATTATGTATAGTTGCTGTAGAATAGGCCCACAGAATCAACTCCATTGGTGGGCCCCAAAATCAACTTCACTGGTGGATCCCAAAAATCAATTTCCCTGGTGGGCCTCAGGCATCCCAGTTTGACATTGATTATAGGTGCTAATTAAAGGGGTTGTCTAGCTCCTAAAATTTATTTAAGCTTCTGAAGCCCCATTTAAACAAAAAATCAGATACTCACCTTCTTCAGTCCATATTTTCAGCGCTACATCTCTCCAGTCTTCTGTTTTGTCTCTTCTACTTCCGATCAGGGACATCACTGCTGCAGCCGCTGTTAACTTTCAAACAGGGTATAATTTCTTTTTCCCATGACTTTATGATACAGATCTGTAATAACACTATTATCCCTTCTCCCAAAGGCATTTATTAAGTTATGTTGCTATGGCTGTGATGCAATTCATTTGGTTAAAAGCCTTGGAGACAATGGAGCTATATAAATCTGCTTAAATTACTTTCCTCTTATCTTTGAACCTCATCTTTTTTTTTATCCCTGTAACCCTTTAAGGATTGGTCTATTTATTTTTTCATATCTTAAGCATATACTTTTAATTTTCTAATTTTAAGTTTTCATTTTTATCAGTAATTTGAGATGCATATAACTTTTTGATTACTATTCCTGTACTTTTTTTTATAGGCAAGTAATTCTGGCATTTGGTATTTTGTTTCTTTTAATTAATAGTTGGAACTCACCATGTATTTGGACTCTTTAACATGAGTATTTGCACATGCCACTAAGGGGGTACCTTACTTTTGGACAAGATATCTCTGCAAAAAGCCTTGAAACCCTACACATATCAGGTATCCACATGATTGTAATAGCCTGTAGAATTAATCTAACAAGTTATTACTAGTGTTGAGCAATTGCGTTGGCTATCGAGATTCAGTTCGATATGCAGTTAGTCGCCGACCTATTCGATAAGGTTTTTCGTAGTGAAGACATATCGTATTATGAGCGATTACCATTAAAGTCTTGGTGAGCAACTCTGACACTTTAGATTATTTACCTTCTCCTAACAAGGGCTGGAGAAGCTGAAATTAACATCCACGAACTATGTCAAATTGGAGACGGGCTACATATTGAGGCAAATACACACTTAGGTTATAAAAAGAGTCACAGAAAAAAAGTCAACAGACCATTCTAACTATCCTCCTGTCTCTTGTAACACAGCTATGACCCTTAAACTGCATCACCTAAATTAAAAAGTGCAAGAAGGCAGTATGATTTGATACCTCATGTTATCTTGAAATGGACATTTGATATCCCTGTCCTGGAACGCAGCATGAGCCCGAAAACCTGCATGACCCAAAGATTTTAAAAGGTTGCGCAAAAGGAGTCTTGTCAACCACATTTTAGTTGAACTGGACACTAAACTATATCGTCCTGTACCGCAGAATGACATTAAACTGTAGGACCCCTCGCAGATTACAATGTGTGCCGAAAAAGGAGTCTTTCAACACCATTTTAGGTGACACTGGACATTGACTTTACTTGTCCATGTGCCACAGCATGAATGCAGGGCCGGAGTTACAGTGGGTGCGGTGAGAGCCTCATCGGCTGGCGTAAGTCCCATCTATTATAACGCTGGTTAAAAATGTCCTGATGACGCATCAACAAAAAATGTTGTGCTTGAGGCAGGAAGTGCTGGAAGCGGATTGTGGGAGATACTCCAGCCTTCACTCAGTTACACAGTCAAGTCCTGGGTAGCGCTTGGCCCACGAAGTTGGTGTGGCGGACCAATTCGTGCTTCACTTTGGAAAATAATGGTGTGTTATCGCTCCTGGTTATCACCCAGGTTGCCGTTGTTGCCTTGGCAGTCTTTTTCATTTTACTCAACGTGCTGGAGGAAGTGTCTCTGTACTTGTGTTCTATGGTCGGTGGGCTCCATAAGCTCCATTGTCCTCTGAATAACTTACATATGGTCAAGTTTTCTGCCTACTCCCTTGTACAATTCAGGGGGAATTTTTTTACCTAGCTATTTTGTAGCATTCAAGTTTGTTAGTACGTGTTAATTCTAGAAAACACATTTTTTAAAACTAGGATGGAATATCCCACCATGGGTACTTATGTGTCTCTTTTTTTCATTGTAGTTATATAGGGTTGTCTTCAATACAGGGATGATAGCTATGTTAAAGATCATTGAAATAAACAAGTCATTTGCACAACTTATGTGTACATTATAAACAGTGTCACCTACCTATTCTGTTTCTGACAGCACATAACCCTTGAGCCACTCTTGACAATTGTGAAGAACAAATGTCTGCCTTAGAAAACAAAATTTTTTAGAATAGGACCTGTAGTATAGCAGCATGTCACAGCTAAAAGTCCGCCATAAAATTAAAAACCATGACCCATGTGCCACCTTTTGGACAATTGTGAAGAACAATTGTCTAATTTAGAAACACATTTTTAGAAAGAGAACTGTAGTATTGCTGCAATGTCAAAAGCAAAAATGCCCCAAAATTCAAAGCTTGACCCCGTTTGAGCCACTATTGGTCAATTGTGAAGAACACAATGTCTGTTAGAAAACAAATTTTTTTTATAATAGGCACTGTAGTATTGCTGGAATAGATTTACAAGCAAGGCATGACCCAAAATTATAAAATGATGCTCAGCCACTGTTAACAAATTGTGAGGAGAACCTGCCATTAGATAGCACACTTTCTGTTCAACCAATAAGGACCATGATTATTGCTGGATCTCACAGCTACATGACCCCAGAAAATAATTATATAAATATGACTTCTCACCACTGTTAAAGATTGGTGAGGGAGTATATTGCCACTTAGAAGCCACATTTTGTTCTCAAAGGACATGATTAGTGCTGTATCTCACAGCTACTCCATGACCCCAAAAAAATTATCAATATGACTTCTCAGCCACTATTAATAAAATTGTGAGGGAGAAATGCCAACTTAGAGCACATTTCTGTTCCAGATGACCATAATTATAGTGTATCTCACAGCAACATGACCTCAAAAACCTATTGACAATGCGAAGACTATCTTAAGATAAAAGTGAGTAAATGGAATACGGTGTTGTCATGAACCTTGCTGTTCTTTACAGTCCCGAACAGCAAAAGAGAAGTAAAGAGGAAAAGAGATAAAAATTGCAGTAAAGATAATGATCATTTTTAAAAAAAAGTTTTCAAGAGGACCTTTTCTGTTGAAAAGGATGTGAAGTAGACTAGGCAACTGAACGGTGACTCGGCAATTGGGGCCCACAACATCATCAGAGATCCAATGCCTGATTCATATCTTGATGAAAGTCAAATGATCCACATATCTGTGGAAAGCGGATGCATTTGTTGTAAGGACACCTCCAGCTTGTGCTGAAGGTCCGCTCAGATTATGTCGTTGGCTGCTGGGCAGGACAACACATCTATGGCGTGTCGAGCCAGCTCTGAGGCCATTCGTCCATTTTCGGATACCAGAACGTCGATTGGAGGTCCGGTCAACATGCAATTACTTCGGTGTTGAGACGGCAGATATTACGTGCACTGGATTTAGTTGATCTCTGTAGTGTTGGAATATGTGCCCATGCACTTGCATGCGTTGGAGAGTGGTACAACTAGATTGCCAGAGGGCAACCTTTAGGCTTCCGCCACTTGCCTGCTGCTGCCGCTACGTCCTACTTGGCACTTACTGCTGTCACGTCGCTGATGTTGGTTCCACAGGGAATTTGGGGAACGTGAAGCAGACACAACAGATGTCTCCGATTGATCAGTCAGCAGGTCTCCATTTCCTGCATTTTACGCTCTATGTTGGGTGGTGATATGGAAAGTGCTGGTTTTGTTTTGTACCGGGGATTAGGAGGGTGGCCACCACAGTATACTGTTGTTCATTTTTATTTGGCCTTATTGCGAGGATCATGTTGGAGGATAGGGAGCTTCCAAGCCAATCGTGTGAGAGATGGAGCATTGATTTCCCAAGCCTCGTGGTATCGGGGGCACTAGCACAAAAGACTGTATCTTCCTCATCTTCCTCCTCGCCGACCTCCAAATTACACGCCAACCTCTTTCCAAGGGCAGGGCGTCGGTAAACACTCTGGTGTCTGGAATAAACCTCATCCTAATCCTCCTCCTCTGCCTCCCGGCACAGCTTCAACACATGCCCTGACTTGCCTGAGTTGATTGCTCCATGAGAGCTGATGCGCCACCTTGCACTAGCATCTGGACACGAACCACTGCCTAATGAAGACCGAGTGAAATTGTGAAACAGTCGGGCTTGTGGAAATTTGACAGGAGAGAAAGGCTCAGTGTCCGCATCTGTGTCGCTCCTCCTCCTCCGTCGCTGGCTGAGCACCTTGTTTGTTTCAGAGTCGTCAACGATCTTTCCAGATAAGATTCACCACATGCTCATGCTGACAAGGGGCATGGTCCACACTGACCATTTTGGGGGTTCTTCAAAACGAGCAAGGATGTGTGCAGGCTCTTTCACTCCTGCCTTCCACATCTCGGTGGTTCAAACACCCGAGGTCATCAGCAACGCCTGCTGGTCAGGGCCATGTGTCAATCGTACTGCGTAATTGCTTTGCGCTGCTGCCACAATCGATGAGCATGTGCGATGGGTGGATATTCCAGCGTGTGCACCGTAAACAATGAGACGGTTGACGGGTGGAGGCCGAGTTGACGCTGACAACGCAGCAAGGCGGGTCGAAGAAGGGTGCGGATTGGCGGAAGTGCCGAACTCAGACCTCGAGCCTTCTGTCAGCAGGAAGTTCCAGGACCGCCGGTAGCTTCTTTAGAAATTTCTGGACGACCAAAGGTTCATGAAGTGTGCAGGCAAGGGAATGTGCTCCAGACTACCACAGATGTTTTAAGGGCGGACCAAGTGCCTCTAGATTTGCCGTTCAAATCGCTCACCAACCGTGCATGGCACAAGGTCTCTTGTCACCAAAGCAAGCGCCGCGGGTCTCGTTGCGTTAGAGCGGTCACAGCTCCTGTCCCTGTGTGGGTGTCGGTCTCACAATGGCCCAGAGTAATTTCAACACGGCGCTGAATCGTGCGTAAGAGCCTGAGAGAGCCACAGTGTCACACCCCAGAAGACATCCGCACCCATGCTCACCCAGTGAGCTGTTCACAGTACGTAATAGCGCCTTGGCCGTGCTTACTAGTCCATGTGTGGTGGTTGAGATGGAAATTCTTCCGGAACACAGATGCTTGACAACAGCGCTTGAAAATATTTTAGATGAACACGTGCTGGCCAGGGCAGGGTCGGCTTTTCGGCAAAAGAATTGCTCCTGTCAGGCATCTGGTATTCGGGGGGGGCAGGCGAGGGCAATGACGGGGCGGCAAACCACATCTGTGTCAACCAGACGGAAAGGCAACATTTTCCAAGGCCAAAAGCCTGGGCAATGCCGACATTCAGGCTTTTGGCTTGGGATGGTTTCGGGTTAAAGGGTTTCTTCTGCTCCCAAACCTGGAAGACAGAAGGCTGGTGCTAGAATGCCGCTGTAGGCGTGCAGGTCGTCAAATAGACGGAAGGAGAAGGGGTAGGATCGGGTTCTCTGGTGGTTGATGGTGAGTACTAGGGCGTGGTGAGGACGATGCGGAGGCTGATTCCCTGATCATGACTCTGAGAGACATGGGCAGCTGAGGAACGCTGGTGGTGTGTGAGAGAGGAGGAGGCGGAGACAGGGCGTGTGACAATGGTTGGAGGCCCGCGTCGGTTGCCTTTGTGGCAAGTGTTGCTCCATTTAACTCATGCATTCGCTGCATGTGAATAGACATGTTGGTGGTGGTGAAACACTATAAGGGGTCTTTGACTCTACTTATGCGTTTACAGGACAAAGGAGGCATAGTGACATACGATGGGTGGAATCAGAGGCTTGGTCAAGAAGGCCAGGCTTGATGAGGGGTCTTGGACCTTTTTGACGGCGATAAGAGAGGAGGCGGGGTTTGCGTGGACCGTGCTGGCGGATTCATATCAGCGGACTCTGCGACCGACCTCTCCTTTGTGTGGCTCGGGACCCGATTGACATACCCCATCGTACTTCTCCTTCGTCCACTGATGAAGCGCTCGCAAGCAAATGTCTGCGAAAAGACCACAATGGATCCGCAATGTCGTCATTCATCATCATCAACACAGGTGAGACTTGGTGTCCTGACTTTCTGCCTCCAGAGAAGCTGCGGGCTACAAGCACAAGGGGCCACTGCAAGGCGTTGTCGACAGCCCGGGTTTTTTTGCGCGATTGACGGCGCTTCTCCTTCACACTCTCTCTGCATGCTCAGTTTCTGGGCGTCAGAGCAGACTAACTTCCTCTTGATCTGTTTAATCATGCCTTCTGGCACCCCTACGGCATTTTGTCCATCAAAGAGTTCAGAGCAGACTATGGGATTATGCAACGAGTGGTGGGTACACGAGTTGTTCAGTGGGGCTGCTTCATGTTGGACGGATGCTGATGATGCTGATGACGGACAATTGTGGCCGTGACTGCGGAGGATCGAGGAGGTAAGGACTGCTAGATGCAGTTGCATTAACCACTGAGACAGATTGCGACGATGTTTCATTACTTAGTATTCGACAGGGCCCTGACACCCAGCGATGACAGGCTGAAGGGTCCTGCAACTGCGTTCGCTGGCATGAGTGTTGTCGCAGCAACTGGAAGGAGCACTTCTATCGTACCTCTACCGTCCTGTGCTACTCCCCGTCTTTGCTCGACTGTTACACGCCTGCATTTTGCTCCATGATCAGAAATATAAAAGAAAAATTTGAGAAGGTACTGGTAATAGTTGGAAAGTCTCTATTAAAAGACTGTAAATCACGCTATTCTCAAATTCCCTCTAATCAAAACGCCAATTGCTGGATTACAAATTTACTGCAAGGTGTCTACAACAAAATCTGGACTGGGCAAAAGTCCAAAAAACACGTATCTGTTTATTTTGGTATAGAATAAACGGTATTTTTTGCCACATTCAATTTCACCTGTGGTGAATATAGAATTGGAGGTTTTAGATTTACGTGGATGCTGCGTCAAATGGAACAATGATGGCGTGGCGACAAAGAAGTCCTAAAACTCGGTAACTGTTATGTTTTCGTATGATACACCCAGTATTTTTGGCAAACAAAAAACCTGTGCTGACTTCAAAGAATTGCTGGATTGTAAGTTAACTGCAAGGTGGATATATCAACAGTCACAGGTGTAAGGGGTGTAAAATTAAAATGAACACATATATTGACAATGTATAATGATAATAAATGGTGTTTTGCACTAACACAGAGACTGCAGTACTAGAAAGATGTGTATGCCAATATACGTCAGGCTGCTCCAATATCCAGGCGAAATATTTACAATAGCAACACTGTTAATAATAAAGATATTCCACTTCAATGTCTAACACTAAGTCTTGGATGAACTTTATACGCAGTGTTCTTATGATAGAGATTTTCTGTGTTCGCCGCGGAAGCCCCCCTGCTCCCCCCGCCGTGAATTACGCGGTAGATGCTCCTTTAATAAATTCTCTACCTCTAACTTACATAGAACTCTTCAAATCTCTAATATATACTAATTTGAAGGATCACAGCTAATAGTTGAGGTTTCTTTGTGAGGAAATAGATAATTTCGCTGAGCTGGTTTGTCCAACAGGCAGAGCGCAGGTCCCTATACCTATGAGACGGAGAGACACTGAGGCTGAAACTGCTGAAACGCTGTTCTATGTAACGAATGTCATGGTGATTTTCCAGGCTATCGTAACCATAACACATCGCCCAGTCATGGACGTCAACATACATCTCACCTTGACTCTATTCTGTAATCTGATTATGCTGGGCCGCCAAAATTACAGGAAGCGCGAAAAGGGCGATCTTAATAGATGAATGCTACAGATTTGAAACCTTATATAGGCATGATCTGGAGATTTCGATCACACATAAAAACACTTGCCGATTTCAACTTGGTCGTTAGAGAAAATCTCGATACAAAACACTAGTTCATTACGTGTGAAATGTGACTGGTGGTGTTTAAAAAAATAAAAGGTAAAAAACAAATTAAATAAAAAAATATTGCAATTTTTTATAATTGTATTTGTCAGATTATTCCCCCCATAATAGTACACCTTGTAGCGAATAAAAACGAGACCTCATACAACTGAACCATGAAAAAATAATAAAAGTTAAACTTGTTGAATATGAGGAGGCAAGAACTAAAAAAAATTTCTGGTCATTAACTACTTTTCAGGTGTTCGGCTTAAGGCCATGTTCACACGGCTTAAAATTGGATGTATTTTAGTCTGTAATTACGCGCCGGAGTGCGCAAATTACGGGCTGAAAACGTCCCAGTCATTACGTAATCCATAGTTCTTTATGAGAACTGTGGATTACGTCTCCTCTCCTGTCGGCGAAACACGGGGGGGAGATAAGTGACGTGTGAATTACCAGCGGCGTTACGCGCCGCTGGTAATACAATCTATGGGCCGGGCAAAGGTGACGGCCCCGCACCGCCCCGCTCCCCCCTTTGGGGCCCAGGGCGAAATTTTGGGGGGCGATTGGGGGCGTAATTCCCCCCCGCAAATACCCTGTGAACAGGGGCTAAGGGTTAAATACTCGTATTTGCCTCTAGAAAAACCCCACTATTGACAAATGGCCCCTTTTCCTTTTGGATCCCATATCATTTCATTTATAATCTCCATTCTTGTTTATCTGGATAATACCAGAGCTCGACATGACCTATAGTTGTTTGAGCTTCAGAAGCAAAACAGAAAAAACAAAAAACTTTTTTGTTATCTATACATCATTTAGTTTCGAGTATAGTATAGTATAACATTTCTAAAACTCGAATGTTACCATTGTATCATCCTGATTATTTATTTCAGATCTTCTGTTTAACACAAGATTATTGTTGTTTGGACCTGTCCCTGTTCAGTTCAACACTGGTTTTGAAAAATTTCATGTTCAAGACATCTTGAAGCTAAATTCTTCACTGTGACCCTAATCGCAACCATAACCTTCACCCAGAATTGGGGTAAGGATAAGGCTTTTTTTACGGGTTTGTAAGGCTTAACCTAAAATGACATCAGACTGCTGGACTAGAAGTGCCTTGGAGCAGTAAATTAATCCTTTCAACCTAGCAAAAAAAAAAGAGAAAAACTAACTCTAATCCCAGCTTTGGGTTAGAATTACAGTTCAATTTTTTGAAAATCAATTTCGAGTTTGAATCAAACCGCTTTTGGGTAGAATTTGACAAATCCAAAGTACAACACAACATAGGATATGACAACCTCTTGGACTTGGAGGAAGTGGGTAGATCCAGAAAAAATGGTGAAATTGTCCAGCACCCAGACTTTGGTAAAAGTAAAAAATAAAATCACATTTTTAATCATAGTGAAGAAAATAACACAAAACATTGATTAAAAACAAGCACCCTGGGAAACACCTCCGGATGAGAGTTCAATCAATTCAATGGGAATAAAACTCTGCTGGCAAGAAGTCATTAACCATTAAAATGTCGACTGTAAGAAACATATGACCAGAGAAGATAGATAGGGGAGACAAGACAGTGAACCCTAGCACAAGTCCCTCCCAGCTGTCTCTACCTACTTGTCGGTAGTGGTTAGCGACAACTAGACAACATTCCCCGCTTACGCAAAAGTGTACGCAGAAACCAAACAAGACAAACAAACACAGAAGAATAGTCATTCAGAAAAGGGTCAGAAACAAAGCGGGCAACAGCAGAACAGAATCAGCGACAATAAGGAGGATCAGGAGAGCAAGCAAGAGGTCAGAAATCCAAAAGTAGCAATTCAAGGTAAATGCCACAAAATCCAAAGAGGACTTATAGGAAGCACTGTTTAGAGGGCAAATGGTATTCTTATGTCAGATGTCCCGATCCAGGAAGCGATTGGACCAGCCCTCTGACATACAGACCACACAGATCACAGACTGGTAAGGAAGGAATGCGGGTGGTCAATCACTGTCAATCACATCTAACCTTAACCATCTCCAGCCCAGAACAAAGCCAGCAGAAGAAACAGATGGCTGTGGCGGAAATCAATTAACACAGAAAGGAGTAAGATAGAGCAGTATTCAGACCAATGCAAGAAAAAATACAATAAAGTAAAAAATCATAGTCGACAGTGCCTCCTCTGCCGTACTTTACGGGCACGGATGTAAAAATTGACCCTCATTAAATCAGTGTGTGTAACGCTACTAAATACCAATTTGAACATTTTTGGTGGGGCCCCAATTGGGAAATTAATAAAAACGGTTAAAAAACAGTTAAAAAATTAATTTTAAGGGCCCCAAAAAGATTTTAAAGACTAAATGAGGGGTCCATTACCAAAAAAAAATTGCAATAATAAACATCGTTATGAGCTGGGTACTGGCAAATACGCCACATCCCTGCTAAAGCGTAAAACAGAAGTGAAAGACCAATGAAAAATATTTCAATACAAGATAAATCAAATTATTATTAACATGATCATTGCGAGAGCTCAATAAAGCATTTGTAAAACTGACTGTACTGAAACATATGTGGAAAATGCAAAGAATAAGATCTTAAATATTGCTATGACCGGGGCACTAGTAAATGCATGGTAGCCCTTTCCTGGATCTCCTCATCCCTTTGCTGATGGGCATTCAGTGTCTCCACTCCCCCTCCACCTCCCCCCTTCGACCTCTCCCTGTTGGTTTCCCAAAAAGGGTCACTCCTGGGGCCCCCTTTCTTTCTCTTCTACATCTTGATCTGGGTCAGCTCAAAGCATACATAGCTTTCATACCCCCCTTATGTGATGACCCCAACTTTAATCTCTGGCCCCCGACATTAACTCTCTACTGTCCCCGATCCCAGATTGTCGTCTCCAATCCTCCTTTTCTCCCATGTCTCCTAAAAATGTAGAGAAAACGGAAAATTTTCATTTCCCACCGCCCCCTCCATCCCCCCCACCTGATCTCTCTATTCAGTAAAAGGGTCCACACTCTCACCCGGGCTGCAAGTCCACTGCCTTGGGATAATCCTTGACTCTGCTTTATCCTTCAAACCACACTTCCAAACGCTCACCTCTGCCTGTCACCTCTACCTGAAAAATATTTCACAAATCCGCTCATTCCTCAACCCTGATACTACAAAAATGCTGGTCCATGCCCTCATCATCTTCCGCCTAGACTACTGCACGATCCTTCTGTCATGATCGTGCCCGACAGACCCCCAGCTTTGGGCTCTGGTCTCCGGCCACGGCCGTTGCGGCAAAAACCGTGGTTTCTAACATAATGGCTTGCATTTGTTTTCCCCAGTGTGAACTTGGTCCTCTGTTCTGTTCTGTTTTATTGATTCCTGGCCGACACCCGTGGTCTGGAATTCCAGCACTCCACAGGTTAAACTGGCTCCTTGCTCCTGGCTGATTGACAGTTCCATCTTCCTATCTTGTCTTCTGTTTCTTCTGTTCCTTCCTATTGCCTTTGTCTTTAGTTTTCCTGGCAGGTATTTAAGGGCTGTTCTGTCTCCTCCACTTTCCTGTTATACTGGTCTGTTTCTGCCTATAACTCACCCTCTCTATTCTGTGCCTTCCTGGTTACCTTATTCAGCCTGTTTCACGTTTATTCTTCTGCCTTCTGACTTTGTACCATGTTCCTGTTAGTTACCGACTTGGCTTGCCTGACTTTCCCTTATTGTGTTTTGTATTGTTTGTCTGCGTCTTGTGTTTTCACGCTATTCAGTATAGCGCTCAGTCTTCTGGTTGGGGCCGACCTATAAAGGAGTCGGGCACCCCAAAAGGCAGGGACAGGGGTCGGGACCAGTGTCAGGCCTTACCCAAGTCGACTCTCCCCGCGGTTCAATATGAGTACCGACTTATCGGTCACCGACTGCTTGGACGAGTTGACAACTCAGCTTCAGAGCATGGCGGGGCTTATTAATCAAGTCTCGCAGCGTCTAGATGCCATAATTAACCTGGTACCCGGACTTGCTGCCTCGTCTGTTTCCCTACCGGACCCTGTTTTTGTGGATCCTAGAGTGCGTCATAAATCTAAGTTGCTTCTACCTGATGGCCTTGACGGAAATCCTGACAGGTTCCGAACCTTCAAAGAATCTTGTAATCTATTTTTTCACTTCAACTATTTTCCCACTGAGGCTGAAAAAGTAGCAGTTGTTGTGTCTCTCCTCCAGGGCCCACCTCAGGATTGGGCATTAGCTATACCCTCTGAAGCCCCTGAGTGGAGATCTGTAGACAGATTTTTTCTGGCTTTAGGACAGGTTTATGATAACCCTAACAGTAGGAAAAGGTAGTCAGCTCACCCACTTTCTTCGGCACCAATAGAATGGATCGCCCGGATCCCGTTCAGAGCAGAACGCCAAGCAAAAAGTCCCAGAATAGAGATTGATCCAGCGAATCCAAATTCGTATAAAACTTAATAACTTTTATTGGTTACAAATAAAACCAATACCTCCATAGTAAAACATGGCTCACTCAGGGATGAGGCTGACGCGTTTCGGACGATGCAACGTCCTTAATCATAGCATGCCAAACAACTACAAGCACATACCTTATATACAAATCCTTAAAACGTGCAAATACTTACACCTGAACGCTGGATACACCGATCCCATCACAGCGCATCAACACTTCCGGGCTACACTGTGTCAATCGGAAATGACGCCATGGACATGCGCAATGGGTCAAATGAGAAGATTTCTGGTAAGGGCAAAAAGCGCGCATGCGCAATAGTGTGAATGCGAATTAGCATAGTTCGTGTGCTGTGAGCGGACCGGGACACGGCAAGTTAAAAACAACAAAATATATATAAAACAATATCTCACAGTGATTGTCATTACTCCTATATAAGATACAAACATAAGGGGAAAAACATGAATCGATTTAAATGTCACAGAAGTACGGGTAACAACTAAAACTACAAACACCTCCAAGCTCAATAGTGAAACATTATTTCACGTTTGAAATTTAACCCATTAGGCACTATTGTGTTGAGGCTAAGTATCCAAAAGGCCTCCCTATCTCGCAGCAGTCGGTCCACATCTCCCCCATGCAAAGACTTAGTCACTCTCTCAATGCCCATGATTTTCAAGCTATTAAAGTTAGAATTATGGACTTCCCTAAAATGTGTAGACAAATTTGATCTATTACGGACAGAACTATTAGTAGTTCCATTCAAGTGTTCCAAAAACCGTGTCTTTAACCTTCTAGTGGTGTTGCCTACATACTTCAGGTTACACAGGACACAAGTGGTCAGGTAAATTACATGGTGGGAATTACAGTTAATATATTGGCGGATGACATGCTTCCTTATTCCCTGTTTGTCCTGAAAATATGTACCAGTAACTACAAAATTGCAAGTTCTACATGGACAAGAGCCACACTTGTAGAATCCATTGTATTTTAACCATGTATTACTGGATTTACTAGACAATATCAAATTGGGAGAAATAATATTGCCCAATGTAGACGGTTTCCTAGACACCACCTGACATCCCTCTGCCAAAACTGTCTCTAAAATTGGATCCTCCATTAGGATGGGTAAATATTTCAAAAATATCCTACGTATTTCGGGAAACTGCTGACTCTGATCTAAAACCAGCATGCATTTCTTCTTTTTAGGAGGATGTTGATGGGGGGCCCAATTTTGTATATTTACGGGTTAACAGTGATTCCCTATCTTTTGAATCTACAATACTTGATGCTCGTTCCAATAATCCATTAGGGTAACCTCTTTGGCCTAATCTGGTGCAGATGGTATGCTTCTCCCTTTCATAATCCACCACCTGATTACAATTTCTCTTGGCCCGTGTCATCTCTCCAATTGGGATGGAGCGGTGGGTATGCCTAGGATGCGAACTCCTGAAGTGGAGGATGGTATTACCTGCTGTTGTTTTACGGTATGATTTGGCATGGATGACCTGCCCCACATTGCCGGTTAGTGTGAGATCCAAGAATGAAATATCATGCTCCCCTACCTGATAGGTAATTTTTAAATTCAATGGATTACTGTTGAGAAATGCCAGAAAAGCTGGTATGGCAGGCACATCTCCCCCCCCCCCCCCCAAATAAACAGGAGGTCATCAATGTACCTGCCATACCAGCAAATCACATCACCAAAGGGATTAATGGGGGTAAACACATACATATACTCCCACCACGCCATCACCAAGTTGGCCACAGAGGGGGAAAATTTAGCCCCCATAGAAACTCCACGCACCTGAAGGTAAATGACTCGGTTGAAGGAGAAATAATTGTGTGTCATGAGGAAATCTGCTACTGACATGATAAACATAGAAATTTCCTCCGAAAAATGGCCAAATTGCTTCAGATGGAAATCTAATGCCATCATTGCGATCTGATGGGGAATACTTGTGTACAGAGATTCTACGTCGCAACTCAACCATGTCATACCTTCCTTCCAAACAAAGGCCTGCAACCCCCTAAGTACATCCTGTGTATCCTGTAAATGACTCGGGGTCCTGACTACCAATGGCTGTAATACGCCATCCAGCCATTGAGACAATTTCTCTAAAAGTGAACCGATGCCCGAAACTATGGGGCGCATAGGGGGCCTGTCCACACTCTTATGGATTTTAGGGAGGGCATACATAATAGGCATTATGGGATATTCTACTAATAGGAAGTCCATTTGTTTTTGATCTAGCGCACCTATGGACAAACCTTCCCATAGTAATGTATACATTTCTATCCCATACTTGATAGTGGGATCTTGAGGGAGTACTGAATATGTAGATGTGTCAGAAAGCATAATTAATACATACTTTTATCCATCACTACTACGGTGCCTCCTTTATCAGCCATTTTTATTACCACTTCAGAGTTACTGCTTAGCTCTTGTAATGCTCTGCGTTCCAAATAAAACAAATTGCCGAATTTGCAGCTGGGAGACACCGTGGTAGATAATGCCCTAAGATCTTTCTCCATTAATGTTTGAAACCTGTCCATAGATTCAGTACGTGACTGTAACAGATAAAAATCTCTATTGGATACCTGAAAGGAAGGCAATTGGCCCTGACATTCGGGAAAGGAATCCTGAAGTTCCTCCAAGGTTAATAAAGCCATCTGCTCTTTAAAGGACAAACCCTTATAATCATTAGACCTGGTCTCCACAATTTCAGAAGCCTCAGTATTAACTATTTCGCCACACCCTTATTCTTCATCTGAAGACCAAAAGTGGCGTTTGAGAGTGAGAAAACGTATAAATTTATTAACATCTTTCAAAGTAGAAAATAAATCAAAATTGTATTGCAGACCGAAATTTAAACCAAAGGATAAAACTTGATGATGAGTATTGTCCAGTTGCATCGAAGACAGGTTCAGAACATCCAATTGTTGACATGATGTCACTTTGTCACTGCATGTCGAGTTTGCATCTTCAGGTTTTCTGCGGTGATTCCTGCCCCCCCCCCTCCGCCACCTCAGTTTTTTGACTTCTTTTTCTGTGCACGATAACGATAATATGATGGTGCAACGTCTCTGTTATTAATATCAGAGATAGAGTCCTCTCCAGAGTCTCTGGTGGCATCAATGGAGGAGCCCGAATCCAAAGAGCCAAAACTAACACGTCTCTGGTTGTGACTACCCGGGCTATATGATGATCTGGGCTTTAAAATGGGTCTGGGAGTTGAAGCATCCGGTCTCCTACGTCCCCATTCATAGACAGTGTCATTTTCGTAATCACTGATGGCCCTTTGAAATTTCGACTTCTTTATTGCCATAATAGAACTTTCAACCTTGTTAATGCTTTCTTCCACCCTCGACATAGATGCTTCATATTGGGGGTGATCCAAAAGCGAACGCAATTCTTCCTCCATTTTTTCAGTATCTTGGGATAATTGCTTTAATTTGGCATCTTCATATTTCACCACCAAGGACATCGGTTCAAGGGAGCAGGTGCTGAGGATTTTATTCCATTCCGAGACAAATTCTTGGGAAAAGACGGTTGTTGGAACTTTTTTGATTCTCAAACCACGTGGGATCATTTCACGTTGTAGATAGTTTTGTAGAGTGGTCTGATCCCACCACACCCACACTTCTTGTGTCTTTAACTTTTCATATTCTTTTAATTTTAACTGTGAATCAGGTGACCTGGGAGCCATGTTTGCATCATTATGAAATACTAAAGCAGCTTTTTGAAGTCTGCTAGCAATTTCAGTCATAATGGTGATGCAATAGTAGCTTATACTACGGAGGTGAAGAGTATGGTAAACTGCCAGTGGAGCGTGCACGGACAAAAAACTCTGAAGTATATAACAGTAGGAAAAGGTAGTCAGCTCACCCACATTCTTCGGCACCAATAGAATGGATCACCCAGATCCCGTTCAGAGCAGAACGCCAAGCAACAAGTCCCAGAATAGAGATTGATCCAGCGAATCCAAATTCGTATGAAACTTAATAACTTTTATTGGTTACAAATAAAACCAAATACCCCATAGTAAAACAGGTCTCTCAGGGATGGGGGGCTGACGCTTTGGCGATGAAAACACCCCAATATGCATCCCAAACAACTCAAGCACATCCCTTATATACAAATCCTTAAACGTGCAAATTTATTTACACCAAAACGCTGGTACACCGACCCCATCACAGCGCATCAACATTTCCCGGGGGCTACACTTGTCAATGGGAAAAATGCGCCATGGACATGCGCAAGGGGTTTCAAATGAAAGTTTCTGGTAAGGGAAAAAAGCGGCATCCCAAAATAGTTTTGAAATGGGAAATTAGATAGTTGTGTGCTGTGAGCGGACTGGACACGGCAAGTTAAAAACAACAAAATATATTAAAACAATATCTCACAGTGTTGTCATTCTCCATATAAGAACAAACATAGGGGAAAAACAAAGATCGATTTAAATGTCACAGAAGTAGGGTAACAATAAAACTACAAACACCTCCCAAACTCAAAAGTGAAACATTTTTTCACGTTTGAAAATTTAACCCATTAGGCACTATTGTGTTGAGGCTAAGTATCCAAAAGGCCTCCCTATCTCGCAGCAGTGGTCCCCATCTCCCCCTGCAAAGACTTATCACTCCTTTAATGCCATATTTTCAACTATTAAATTTTGAAATTTCGACTTCCCTAAAATGTGTAGACTATGTTGACGATGTGGCCGCTATCGATAAAGGTTTTTCGATAGTGACACGATTTGCGCGGGTGACCCTTAAAGTCTATGGGAGAGCAACAACACCTTCATTATTACACCCAAACAAGGCTGGGAAGCTGAAATTACATCCCCAACAGTCAAATGGATATGTGCTACATCTTAGGGAATACTTAGGTTATAAAAGTCAAAAAAAAAGTCACAGACCATTTTACTATCCCTGTCTTGTACCCAGCCTGACCCTTAAACCTGCATACCCAAAATTTAAAAATGCAGAAGGCAGTAATTTGAACCCTCATGTTATTTAATGGGAAATTTAATATCCCTGTCCTGGGAAAGCCGCATACCCCAAACCCGCATGACCCCCACATTTTAAAAAGGCCGCAAAAAAAGGGGTCTTTCAACCACCATTTTTAGTTTTACTGGACTTGAATATCCTGTCTGGGGGCCCCACATAGCCCCAA
>JAODAL010015390.1:0-84051 GCA_025379985.1 Phyllomedusa bahiana | reverse complement strand
CAGAGCTGTGACCCCTCTCTTCCCCCTGTTCACACAGAAGAATAGGGTAAACACAATGAGGGAAGACACACCTGCTGGGAGGAGAGACCCAGCCTGGATTTGAAGCTGTAAGAGGAAAGAATAAAAAACAAAAATCCAAAAAGTGCTGCATCAGTAAGGGATTAAAAGACACTAATTTATAGTGTTGAGCGATTGCGTTGGCCATCGACATCGGTCTATGGTCGATAGTCGACCATCATCGACAAGATAGTCGATAGTGAGCAGTCGATTATGAGCAATGACCATTAAAGTCTATGGGAGCAACAACACCTTCATTCTTACACCCAAACAGGGCTGGAGAAGCTGGAATTAACATCCACAACAGTCAAATGGATACGTGCTACATCTTAGGCAACACACTTAGGTATATAAAAGCCACAGAAAAAAAAAACACACAACATTCACTATCCCTGTCTTGTACCACAGCATGACCCTTAAACCTGCATCACCCACAAATTAAAAAGTGCCAGAAGGCAGTATGATTTGAACCATCATCTTATTTGAACTGGACATTGACTATACATGTCCTGGGCCACAGCATGAGTCCCAAACCTGCATGACCCCCAGATTTAAAAGTGCCGGAAAAAGGAGTCTTTCAAACCACCATTTTAGTTTCACTGGACATTGACTATACCTGTCCTGGGCCACAGCATGAGCCCCAAACCTGCATGACCCCAGATTAAAAGTGCCGGAAAAAGGAGTCTTTCAACCACCATTTTAGTTTCACTGGACATTGACTATACATGTCCTGGGCCACAGCATGAGCCCCAAACCTGCATGACCCCAGATTTAAAAGTGCAGGAAAAAGAGTGTTTCAACCACAATTTTAGTTTCACTGGACATACACTTTCCCTGTCCTGTGCCACAGCATGAGCCCCAAACATTCATGACCCTAGATTAAAAAGTGCCGGAAAAAGGAGTCTTTCAACCACCATTTTAGTTTCACTGGACATTGACTATATCTGTCCTGTACCGCAGAATGACCATTAAACCTGTCTGACCCACAGATTCAAAAGTGCCGGGAAAAGGAGTCTTTCAACCACCATTTTAGTTTCACTGGACATTGACTATACCTGTCCTGGGCCACAGCATGAGCCCCAACCTGCATGACCCCAGATTTAAAAAAGTCCCGGGAAAAAAGGAGTCTTTCAACCACCATTTTAGTTGAACTGGACATTGACTATACATGTCCTGGGCCACAGCATGAGCCCCAAACCTGCATGACCCCCACATTTAAAAAGTACCGGAAAAAGGAGTCTTTCAACCACCATTTTAGTTTCACTGGACATATACTGTCCCTGTCCTGGGTAGCGCTTGCCCCTCCGTATGAGTGGGGACCAATTGAGCTTCACTTGGAAATACTGGTGGTTAACGCTCCTGTTCCACCCGGGTCCCCTTTTGCTTGGCATTTTTTTTTCTTATTTTACTAACGTGCGGGAGGAAATGTCCTTATTTTGTTTTGTCCTGCTCCATACCCCTGTCCTCTGAATAACCCATTGGTCAAGTTTTCCTCCTCCCTTGTACAATTGGGGAAATTTTTTTTACCAGCTATGTTGAACATGAAAGTTTTTTTAGTAGTTTAATTTGAAACCTTTTTTAAAATAGGTGGAACCCCCGTCTTTGTTTTCTTTTCTTAATTGTATTAAATGGTTGTTCAATACAGGGATTGAAGCTATGTTAAAGATCTTGAAAAAACAATCTTTTTTTTTTGCAATATTTTCCCATTAACAGAGTCCTCCCTTTTCCTTTCCCTGCACCATCCCCCTTTGACCCCACTCTTGACAATTTTTTTGTTTGAAACAAAAATTTTTTATAATGGATTGTGTATACTGCATTTTTAAAAACAAAAAATTTTAAGGGATCCGCGGGGCGCACAAACAGACCAGACAGGGGAGGCCCTGACCGATCCCAACCCCCTGTCCCGCCTTTTGGTGTGACTCCTTAAAGGTGGCCCAACCCGAAGTTGGCACTTGCTGAATAGCGTGAAAAAAAGATGCAAAAAAACAATACAAACAAAAAAAGGGACGGTCAAGCAAGCCCAAATCGGTAACTATCGGGGGAAAGGGTACAAAATCAGAAGGGGAGAAAATAAAGTGAAACAAGAGAGTAAGTTAACCAGGGGGCACGAAAAAAAAGGGGGAGTTATAGGCAGAAACAGACAGTATAACAGGCGGAGAAGGAAAAGAAGAACCCTTTTAAAAACCCTTTCCCGGGGAACTAAAGGGAAAAAGGGAAATAGGGGGAAAAAAACGGAAGCCCAAAAGGGAAAGGTAGAGTGTCAATACCCGGAGCAAGGAGTAGGTTAACCCATGGAGGGTGGAAGATTCCCGCCCGGCGTCGGCCAGAATCAATCAAGATGCAGGAGAAAACCCTTCCACTATAAAACAAATGAGAACCCAGTCAGAAACCCTTTCTTAGTGCAACGGCCGGGGGCCGGCGACCAAACTCAAAACTGGGGTTCTTTGCATGATCATGACAAAAATGCCCCCCAAAAATTCAAAACAGACCTTTAGCACGTTGGCAATTGTGAAGAACAAATGTCTGTTAGAAACCAAAAAAATTTTTATAATAGGACCTGTAGTATTGCTGCATTTCAAAGAGCATGACCCGAAAAATTATAAAAATGACTTTAAAAAAAACCCCATTTCTTTTTCCCAAAGGCCATGATTATTGCTGACCTCACAGCTACGACCCCAAAAAAAAATTTTAAATATGATTCTCATCATATTAAAAAAATTGGGGAGAAAGCCATTAAAAAACCACTTTAGTTCCAAAGGACCATAATTTAAAACTTATCTCACAGCAACATGACCTCAAAACCATTGACAATGTGAAAACTTTTAAAGATAAAGTGAGTAAATGGAATACGGTGTTGTAATGAAACATTGTTGTCTTTTACAGTCTCCTCACAGCAAAACCAGCAAAATGACCGGTTGGGAAAAGAATAAAAATTGCAGTAAGAAATGACATTTTAAAAAAACACCCAGTAACTGTTGTTCATTTTGAGGGCCCTTTAAATGCGAGGATCATGTTGGCGAAATGGAGCATCCAAGCACTCATGTGAGAGATGGAGCCTTGATTTCCCAAACCTCTCGGGCGAGGGGCACTAGCAAACTCATTTCCTCCTCCGCCTCAAATTCACCCAACCTTTTCCAAGGCAGGGACGTCGGTAACATTGGTGTCTAGGAATACCTCCTCCCCCTCCTCCGCTCCCTCCGGCACAGCTTAAACACAGCCCTGACTTGCCTGAGATGATGCACCCTGAGAGCTGATGCGCCACCTTGCACTAGCTCTGGACCCCGAACCACTGCCTAATGAAGACCGATAAAATTGTGAAACTGTCAGGCCTTGTGGATTTGACGGAGAGAAAGGCTCGTATCCGCATCTGTGTCCGCTCTCCTCCTCCGTCGCTGGCGGGGACCTGTTGTTTCAGAGTGTCCAACGATCTTCCAGAACTAAGACACCACAATGCTCAGGGCTGACAAGGGCATTGTCGCACTGACCATTTTGGTGGCTTCTTGAAAACTGGCAAGGATGGTGCAGAGCTCTTTCACCTGCCTCCACTCTCGGTGGCTCAACACTGCTGCTTGACAGGCCATGTGTCACTTGTACTGCGTATGGCATTACGCTGCTGCCCACAATCGCTGGAGCATGTGGAGGGTGGAATCCAGCGTGTTGCCCACATCAACAATGAGACGGTTGAGGGGGAGGCCGAGCTGACGCTGAAAACGCAGCCAGGCGGGATGAAGCAGGGTGCGAAGGCAGAAGTACGAACTTAGACTTCGAGCCTCCTCACAGGCAGTCCAGCCCCGGTAGCTCTCTAGACTTTTTCTGGACGAAAAGGGTTCATGACATGTGCCAGGCAAGGGAGGGTGCTCCAGCCCTACCGATTTAAAGGGCGACCGCAGATTTCGCCGTTTTTCGCACACCACCTTCCCTGGCACAAGGTTCTTGGCACCCAGCCAGCGAACGTTCTCATTGCGGAGAGCCGTCCACAGCTCCTGACCTGTGTGTGGACGGTCCTTCCAAGAAGATTCATTTCAACACGGCCTGGTTTTCTCTGGGAAACGTGATGCCACCAGAGGACCTTGGGGGGAAAGAACCCTGCACCATCCCTGGGGTTTTGAAGTGCGTGCCCCGGGAGCCTGAGAGCCACCGTCACCCCCAGAGACATCCCCCCAGCTCACCCAGTGAGCTGTCACAAAGATATAGCGGCCTTGGCGTGCTTACTAGTCCATTTTGCCCGGTGGTCAGATGGACTTTTCCGGCCACAGATGCAGACACGCGCTTAAAAATTTTAGATAACACGTGGCTGGCCAGGGCAGGGACGGCTTTTCTGGCAAAGAAATGCCTTCTCGGCATCTGGTATTGGGGGCAGGCGAGGGCCATGACGTGGCGGAACCCATCTGTGTCCACCAGACGGAAAGGCAATTTTTCCCAAAGGGCCCAAAAAGCCTTGCAATGCCGACATTCAGGCTTTTGGCTTTGGGATGGTTTGGGTTAAAGTGTTTCTTCTGCTCCCAAACCTGGAAGACAGAATACTGGCTGCTAGACTGGCCGCTGTACGGTGTGCAGGTCGTCAAACTGGCGGAAGGAGAAGGGGTAGGATGGGTCTCTGGTGGTGCTGGTGGTACTCGGGCGACGGTGGAGGCTGAAACGAAGGCTGATCCCTGATCATGACTCTGAGAGACATGGGCAGTTGTGGAACGCTTGGTGGTGGCGGAGGAGGAGGAGGAGGCGGAGACAGAGGGTGTGACAGTGGTTGGAGGCCTGGCGTTGGTCTGGCCTTTTTTGGCCAAGTGTTGCCTCCATTTCAACTCATGCATTCGCTGCATGTGACTAGAAAATGTTGGTGGGTGGTTAACCACCTAAGGTTCTTGCCTCTACTTATGCGTTTATGGTTTAGACATCGCTGGGTGAATCAGAGGTTGGTCAAAGAAGGCCCAGGCTTGAGAGGTCCTGGACCTTTTTAAACGGCGATAAGCGAGGAGCGGGGTTTGCGCTGACCGTGGCTGCGGAATCATATCAGCGGACTTCTGCGACCGCCCTCTCCCTTTTTTTAGGCGGAACCCCGTACTGACTCTACTTCTCCTCGTCCATGATGAAGCGCTCGCAAGCAAATTCTGCTGAAAAGACCACTTTGGATCCGCAATGTCGTCATCATCATCATCAACACAGGTGACTTCGTCGTCCTGACATTCTGCATCCAGGAGCTGCGGGCTACAAGCAAGAGGGAAATGCAAGGCGTTGCGACCGATGGGATTTTTTTCCGATTTACCACTTCCTTCTCCTCCTCTGATGGCATCAGTAATGGGCGTAGAGCAGAGAAAATCATCCTCTTTGGCCTCTTTAAACTTTTAAAAATGCCTTCTGACCCCAACCGCATTTTGTCATCAAAGAGGTCTTCAGAAAATGGATTATCCACAGTGGTGACATTTGGGCTGCTTCATGTTGGACGGATGCTGGTGATGCTGAAGATGACATTAGTGGCCGTGACTGGGAGGACGAGGAGGTAAGACTGCTGGATGCAGGTTGCATTAACCACTGAAAGACAGATTGGTGACACTGTTCGTTACTGAGATTCACAGGGCCTTGACCCAGCGATGACAGGCCTGACGGTCCTGCAACTGACGATCCGCTGGCAGGCGTGTTGTCGCCAGCACTGGAAGGAACACCTTCTCTCGTACCTCTACCTCCATGTCCTACCCCCCTCTTTGCTCGTTACCAAACCCGAATTTCGCTCCATGTTTAGAAATAAAAAATTTGAGAAGGTATGGAAAACGTTTTGGAAAATCTCTTATTAAAAGACTGCAAATCACAGCTATTCTCAAATCCCTCAAATCAAACAAAATTGCTTGAAATTTAAATATAAACTGCAAAGTAGATCTATCAACAAAGCTGGCCTGCGCCCAAAATGAAAAAAAAAACGTATCTGAAATGTATTCGGATAATACAAGGTATTTTTGGCACCTATCAATTCACCTGTGGTGACTATCAAATTGCTGTATTCAAATGTAACTGCAAAGTAGATCTATCAACAAAGCTGGCCTGTGCCAAAGTCAAAAAACACGTATCTGTTATGTATTCGTATAATACAAGATATTTTTGGCACCTTTCAATTCACCTGTGGTGACGATAAAATTGCTGTATTCAGATTTAAGTGCAAGCTGCCTCAATGAACAAAGCTGTAGTGCGCCAAAGTCAAAAAAACACGTATCTGTTATGTATTTGTGTAATACAAGATATTTTTGGCACTTTTCAATTCACCTGTGGTGACTATAAAATTGCTGTATTCAGATTTAAGTGCAAGCTGCCTCAATGAACAAAGCTGTAGTGCGCCAAAGTAAAAAAACACGTATCTGTTATGTATTCGTATAATACAAGATATTTTTGGCACCTTTCATTTCACCTGTGGTGACTATAAAATTGCTGGATTCAATTTTAAGTGCAAGGTGGATATATCAACAAAGTTGGAATGGGCAAAAGTGAAAATGAACACCTATCTGAAATGTATACTGATAATAAAAGTGGAGTTTTGCACCTAACAAAGAGACCTGCAGTTACTAGAAAAGATGTGTATCCTATAAGTTCAGGCTACCCAATATCCAGGAAATATTTCAATAGAAAACTGTTAATAATAAAGCTATTGCAGTGCAATGTCTACACTAAGTCTTGGTGAACTTTATCCAGTATTCTTTATAGAGCTTGTCTGTGTTCGCCCGCGGGGGCCCCCCCCTCCGCTCCCCCCCGTGACTTTACAGCGGTAGATGCTCCTTTAAAATTATCTACCTAACTATATAAAATCTTCCAATCTCTAATCTAACTAAATTGTAAGGATCACAGCTAATAGTAGAGGTTTCTATGTGAAGAAATATAATAATTTCGCTGCGCTGTTTGGACACAAGCAGAGCGCACGTCCTTCTGCTCTGAGACGCTGAGAGACACTGAGGCTGAAACAGGAAACGCTGTTCTATGTAAAACGAGGTCATGTGATTTTTCCAGCCAATCGCAACCATACACATCCCAGTCATGACGTCGCACACACATCTCACCCTGCTCTATTCTGTAAGCTGATTTGCTGGCCGCCAAAATGACAGGAAGCGCCGAAAATGGCGCGATCTTAATAGATGATGCACAGATTTTAACCTAAATTATCGCATGATCTAAAAAATCCGATCACCATAAAAACTGTGCTGATTTCAACTTTGTCGATAATAATCGCTCAACATTACTCATTTATTATTATTTTTTTGTCTCTCTGACATGTAGTTCTCAGCCTGCTCCTGGTTTATGACTTTTCTCATTTAAGTACAAAAAATGGAGAAGCCAGTACTGCTCACTCTTCAGTAAAAACTTGCTTGATTGAGAATATTATTCCATAACAAAATGTATAATCCAAGAACACAGCCACAAATGAGATGAGTGAGATCTGGTTTGCTTGAACTCATATATGGGATTTCTAAGCCTGATAATAGGTATATGTCCAATGCTTCTAGACATTTTAGAGATGTACATGGGGGGATACTTCCTTATTTTCATGTTTGGCATCGAAAAAGTATCCAAGCCCATTAGGGGAGGAGACAAAAAAACGTAGTGGAGAAGGTTATTAGATTCCGATGTTAAACAGTAGTGTACCTTTTGGCCTTAACCACAGATTTGATTTAGCATTAAATTATTAGTTGCTTTTGACATTTTTAATGGTGATGTTTTGGATGGGGTTAAAGGGTGTGTTTTGTTATATAAGGAAGGTTCAGGTGTAGATCCCTAGCTACGATTAAGGATCCGAGGGTCAGAAACGCGTAAGCCAGATTTCACTCATCTTGTTTGTGGCTGTGTTGTTGGGTAATACATTTTTTTATGGAATAATATTCTCAATAAAGCAAGTTTTTACTGCAGACTACGTGGTGTTGGCTTCTCCATTTTTGAAGAATTCTCCTTGCTGGGAGGAACAGCAATCGACGAGCATGCAGGGGTGAGCGGTTTCCATTTTTCTCAGTTTTCTTATTTCTCATTTAAGTGTTTCCCTCTAGAAGTACAATACATGCTAGATGTGACATATTTGTGGCCAAGTTGCTCTGCCCTCACTAGTTGCCTCAGCACAGCTGTTGTTAGTCGACTTCTACCTGTTTGTCACCTCAAGCAGACTGAGTGACATGTCAGACATTCTGCTCCAACATCTGTGCCAAATCCTACCTGCATTAGTGAGCTGATAATCTCACCTCTGCATTGTATTACTGTTAACAGAGAACAATTTCTTTTTCATAACAACAGTCCTGGTCAAAATCATTCTCTAATTTTCTCCACATTAAAACCCCACATACTGAACAAGTGTAAAAACTGGTGATGGAACCTTCAAATCTGCTCTGCTCTTTCAACAGGTTTATACTATACATGCATTGAGGGACGACATTGTCATTCATTAATCTATTATAATAGTATACTGTAGCAGCATTTCTAGTATTACCTATATGTATAGTATAATATTTTTTTTACATTTAATTCCTAGTCTTGACTATACATATAGTACAATCATTTATTAGACTTTATTTCTGCTTATTAGTGTTGAGCGATTATTATCGACAAAGTTGAAATCGGAACAATTTTTATGTTGATCGGATTTTTTCGATCACGCGATAATTTAGGTTAAAATCTGTGCATAATCTATTAATATCGCGCCATTTTCATTTTGGCGGCCAGCAAATCAGCTTACAGAATAGAGCAGGGTGAGCTGGGTGTGCGACGTCATGAATGGGATGTGTATGGTTGCGATTGGCTGGAAAAATCACATGACCTTGTTTTACATAAAACAGCCCTTCCTTTTCATTGATCAAGTGTGTGGACCCTGTGTCCATAAGAGCAGGACGTGTGCTCGGGTCTCTGTCAAACAGCTCAGCGAAACTGTTTCTATTGAGTTCATCACACAGACATCTATGCTTTTAGCTGTGAACATTAGAACTTAGGTAGATTTAAGATTTGCAGATTTTAGTTACTTTAGGCCCGAGAATTTTAAAGGAGCATTCTAGCCGACTGTACAGGTCCGTGCGGGGAGGGGTGGGGGAGGGAGGGTCGGAGGGGGCTGCAGCCGATAAAAAAAAACACAGACAGACAGACAGGCACTTTAAAAGGAAGTGGATATTGTGCAGCCCAAAACTGAGTTTAGAGAATTTATTACCTTCATTGCAATGGTTTTTATTAACACATTATGGCCAGTTTTTTGGTGCAATATTACTTTGTATGTTGTGAAGCCTGGCACAGGATTAAATTTGAATACAGCAATTTTGTCGTCACCCCCGGCATGGTGTATTTGATAGGTGCATAATCCCACTTTTATAGTCCCGATACATATTTCAGAATAGGTGTTTTTTTCATTTTGGCGCAGCCATCCTTGTTCATAGATCCACCTTGCAGCTTAGAATTTGAATACAGACAATTTTTGCGTCACCGCAGGTATAGTTGATAAGGTGCAAAAAAACCTTTTGATTAATCCGTATACATTTCAGATAGGTGTTTTTTTCACTTGGCGCAGGGCCATCTTGTCCATAGAGTCACCTTGCACTTAAATTTGAATACAGCAATTTTGTAGTCACCGCAGGTGTATTTGATAGGTGCAAAAATACCTTTTATTATCCATAAACATTTCAGATAGGTGTTTTTTTCATTTTTGGCGCAAGCCAGCATTGTCCATAAGCCACCCGTGCACGTCCATTTAGAATAGCAGCATTTTGTAATCACCGCAGTTGTAATGATCAGTGCAAAAAATACCTTTTATTAATCCTATACATTCAGAAGGTGTTTTTTTTCAGTTTGGCGCAGGCCAGCTTTATCCATAGAGACACTTAGCACTTAAATTTGAATACCAGCAATTTTGTAGTCACCGCAGTGTATTTGATATGTATAAAACTCCACTTTTAATTATCCTTATACATTTCAGATAGTGTTTATTTTCACTTTGGCGCAGGCCACTTTGTCCAAGAGTCTACCTTAGTGCACTTATATTTGAATACAGCATTTTGTAGTCACCACAGGTGTATTTGATAAGTACAAAAACTCCACTTTTATGATCGTATACATTTCAGAGAAGGTGTTTTTTTCACTTTGGCGCAGGCCAGCTTTGCCATAGCGTCACCTTGCACTTAAATTTGAATACAGCAATTGTGTAAGTCACCGGCAGGAGTATTTGATAGGTGCAAAAAATACTTTTAATATCCTATACATTTCAGATAGGTGTTTGTTTTCACTTTGCGCAGGCCAGCATTGTTTCATATGATCCACCTTGCACTTAAATTTAGAATACAGCAATTTTGGTCGGTTCACCGCAGGTGTATTTGATAGGTGCAAAAAATACCTTTTAATTATCCGAATAACATTTCAATAGGTGTTTTTCACTTTGGCTCAGGCCAAGCCTTTGTCCATAGAGTCACCTTGCCTTAAATTTGGAATACAAGCAGCAATTTTGTAGTCCCAACCGCAGGGTGTATTTGATATGTGCAAAACTCACTTTTATTATCCGAATACATTTCAGATAGGTGTTTTTTTCCACTTTGTCGCAGGCCAGCATTGTCCAAAGAGTCACCTTGCACTTAAATTTGAATAACAGCAATTTTGTAGTCTCACCGCAGTGTAATTGAATAGTGCAAAACTCCACTTTTTAATTATCCAGAATACAGTACAGATAGGTGTTTTTTTCACATTGGCGCAGGCCAGCTTTGTACATGACACATCCACCTTTGCACTATTAAATTAGAATACAGCAATTTTGTACCACCGCAGGGTGTATTGATAGGTGCAAAAAATACCTTTTATTATCCGTATACATTTCAGATAGTGTTTTTTTCACTTTGCGAGCAGGCCAGCTTGTTCATTTAGAAGAGATGAGCGATTACGTTGAACTATCGTCATTGGGTACGATAGTTGAATCGGCCAATTATCAATAAAAAATATCCGATAGTCCATAATGGATTAACGACGATGACCATTAAAGTTAATATGGGAGTATGGAACAACACCTCATTCTGAAACCCAAAGAGGGATGGAGAAGCGGAATTAACATCCACACAGTCAATGGATATGTGCTAACATCTTAGGCAACTACACTTAGGTTTATAAAGCCACAGAAAAAAAATAACAGACCATTCCACTATCCCTGGTCTGCACCACAGCATGACCCTTAAACCTTCATGAACCCACAAATTAAAAAGTGCCAGAAGGCAGTATGATTTGAACCATCATTTTACTTGAACTGGACATTGAATATCCCTGTCCCTTGAACGCAGCATGAGCCCAAACCTGCATGACCCCAAGATTAAAAAAAGTGCCCAGAAAAAGGAGTCTTCTTTCAACCAGCCATTTTATTGAACTAGGACCCTTAACTAATCTGTCCTGTACCAACAGTATGAACCATTAAACCTGTCTGACCCACAATTAAAAGTGCTGGAAAAAGAGGTCTTTGAACGACTCATTTTAGATGAACTGGACAATTGACTATACCTGTCCTGTAGACCGCTGTATGACCCATTAAACCTGATCTGACCCCCAAATTAAAAATAGCCGGGAAAATGAAGTCCTTTTACCCACCATTTATAGTTGAACCTGGACAGTTAACATATCATTCCTGTACTGCAGTAATGACCATTAAACCTTCTGACCCACAGAATTAAAAAAGAGCCAGGGAAAAGAGATCCTATTTCAAACCACCAATTTAATGAACTGGACCATTGACAATACCGTCTGTACCACAGTATGACCATTAAACTGTCAGACCCACAGATTAAAAAGTAGCTGGGAAAAGGAGTCTTTGAACCACCATTTTAGTTAACTGACATTTAACTATATCTGTCCATTACCGCAGAAATGCCATTAAACCTGTATCTGATCGACCCACAGATAAAAAAGATGCCGTAGAAATAGGAGTCTTTCACCACCATTTAGTTTCACTGGACATACGACGATACCCTGTCCTGGGCCACAGCATGACCCCTAAAACCTGTTTGACCCACAGATCACAAAGTAAGCACTATGCTTATTTTGTACAGTGATTTTCCACTTAGTATATTTTTTGGTAACTGACATTTGTTTATAGAATTTATTTAGGGAAGTTTATTATAGTTTTAACATTATTATCATTTTGCTTTTTTTTTTCAAGTGAGATAACAACAACAACACACCGACCTCCCTACAGCAGTTTTTAAAGGTATTTTTTACACGTGTAGATGTGTTAAATCGTCCATACACCCCATAAGGTAAAAAAAATGTCCCTAATCAACCCCCCCAAAACACATCTTAGCTTGAGAAATAAATTTGCCCTCCTGGCTTCTGAAATGATTCAGCCAATCAATTCAATGAGTTTTCATTTCCTCCAAATCCTTCTTCAGTGATTAGGGACATACTCCCGTGGATATAAAATGATGCGACCCCATAGTGACTTCCACCCCAGAAAATTTTAAGCCTAAATGTGCAATTTGTGGTCCAGCCCTGGGCCCTTTTTGACACTACTTAACCTCACAGAAATCACCTTTTTCAAAAATCTGATTTTTTAGAGAAATTTGAAGCTCACCTGATTGCCCCCTTCAACTTGAGAAGTCAGTGCTCGCCATCAGCCATCTGTAACACAGAGGTCCAGCTGCCAGGCCAGACTTACAGTGGGTGCGGTGCGAGCCCAGAGCAGCGTCTGTCTCTATTAACAACGCAGGTTCCGACTGCCAGGGCCGGAGTTACAGTGGTGCGGTGAGAGCCCCAGGCAGCGTCCCCGTCATCTATTAACAAGGTAAAAAATGCCCTTAATGAACGCAGCAACAAAACAGACATGCTGAAGCAGAGTGCGGAAGTTGAGTAGACCTCCAGCCTTCCCAGCTACACAGTCAACGACCTGGGTTAGCGCTTGCACCTCCTAAGATGTGCGGACCAATTGAGCTTTACTTTGGAAATCGGTGGTTCACGCTCCTGTTCCAACCCATGTGCCCTTTTTTTCTTGGCTTACCGTTTTTCTCATTTTACTCAACGTGCTGGAGGAAATTGTCTATGTTCTTTGTTCTCTGTACCGTGCTCCTTTTTTTCTTTTTTTTTCATACTCCATGTCCTCAGATAACCTACATCTGGTTCAATTCATCCCGTACCTCCCTGTAAATTCTGAGTAATTTTTTTACCAGATATTTTGTACATGCAAGTTTTTTTAGTAGTTTTAATTCTAGAAAACACATTTTTAAAATAGGAAAGGAATCCGACCCATGTTTTTTTTTTCTCTTTTTTTAATTATATTAAGTAGGTTGTCTCAATACAGGGATTGCTAGCTATGTTAGAAACCACATTTTTTACAATAGGACCTTTAGTCTAGCTGCATTTCACAGCAAAATGCCCCCAAAAATACAAAACATGAGCCCCGCACCCCCATGATCCACTTTTGACTATTGTGAAGAAACAAATTCTGTTAAACAACATTTTTATAATAATAGGACCAGTAAGTATAGCTGCATGTCACAGCAAAATGCCCCCCAAAAATTCTATAGCATTGACCCTTGAGAGCCACTTTTGACAATGTGAAGAAAAATGTCTGATAGATCAAACATTATGTTTTTTTATAGAGGACCTGTAGTAATATGCTTGCATATCAACAGCAAAATGCCCCCAGAAATTCAAAACATGACCCTAGATCCACTTTTGACAATTGTGAAGACAAATGTTTTGTTATAAACAACATTTTTTAGAATAGAACCCGTAGTGTTGTTGCATTTAAAAAGCAGCATGACCCCAAAAATTATAAAAAATTACTTCTCAGCCACTGTAAAAATGTGAGGGAGAAAGCCCACTCAACAAGCCACATTTCTGTTCCAAATGACCATGATTTAATTGCTGTATCTCACAGTCAACATGACCCCAAAAAATTATAAATATGACTCACCTCAGCCACTATAAAAAATTTGAGTGATGGAGAAATGCCACTTAGAAGCCACATTTCCAGTTCAAGGACCATAAATTATATCTGTATCTCACAGCAACATGACCTCAAAACCATTGACAATGCGAAAAACTTCTAAGATAAAGTGATAAATGGAATACGTGTTGTCAAGAACCTTGCTGTCTTTTACGTCTCCTCACAGCAAACCAGCAAAATGAAATCTGTTGGGTTGGAAACGAGAATAAAACTTGCAGAAGAAATTATCATTTTAAAAAAACATTTTCAAGAGGACCATGTCTGTTTGAGAGGAATGTGAAGTAGACCGCAACTAATCGGTGACCCTCCGCAATTGGGGCCACAACATCATCAGAGAGCCTTGCCTGATTGATCTTGATGAAAGTTCAAAAAACGATCCACATTATCTGTGAAAGCTCGGATGCGATTGTCTGTAAGACCCTCCAGCTGTGCGAAGTCCGCTCATCTATGACCTGCTGCTGGGCAACAACAACCTCTATGTCGTGGCGAGCAGCTCCGGGCCATTTGTCCCATTTGAATATACCCAGAAGTCTCTTGGTCCGGAACACATACAAAAACATCGGTGTTGAGACTCAGATAGTCGTGCACCATGATCTTAAGACTGTCTCTGTGTGTTGATGTGTGCACTGTATTGCATGCGTTGTGAGGTGGTAAATAAAGATTGCCAGAGGTCACCCATTAGGCGTCTGCACATTGCCTGCTGCTTCAGCTTAGCCAGCTACGGCTACTTGGTCACTCTAACAGCTGTCACTCCTGATGTGTTCCTAGCGTGACAATATGAGAAACGTGAAAGCAGGACGCAACAGATGTCTCCCGTTGATCATTCAGGCAAGGTCTCCATTTCCCTGCATTTTTCTCTCTATTTTGGGTGGTGGAAGGTAAAGAGCTGAGTTTTGTTTTTGTACCGGGATCCAGAGGGAGGCCACCCGTAACTTGTTGTTCATTTTGAATGGCCTAATGGGCGAGGATCATGTTGGAGGAAATGGGAGCATCCAAGCACTCCAGTGATAGATGGAGCCTTGATGTCCCAAGCCTCCTGGGTCGAGGGGCACTAGCAAACTGAGATCAAACCTCATCTTCCTCCTCCCCTCAAAATTCGCGTGCCAACCTCTTTCGCAAGGCGGACGTCGGCAAGCGTCGGTTCCTATGGAATACCTCCTCCTTCCCCCGCTTCCTCCGGCACAGCATCAACACCAGCCCTGACTTGCCAGATGATGCACCCTGAGAGCCCCGCTATACGCCGCCATTCACTAGCCCGGATCCCGAACCACATGCCTATATTATGACCGATAAAACTGAAGAAACTGTCGGGCCTTGGGATTCGATGGAGAAAAGGCTCTTGTGTCCGCATCTGTGTCCGTCTCCTCCTCCTTCCGTCGCTGACGCGGACTTGTTGTTTTCAGAGTGTCCAACGATCGTTTCCAGAACTAAGATCACCACAATGCTCATGCAGACAAGGGCATTGTCCCGCACTGACCATTTTGGTGGCTTCTCAAAACTGGCAAGGAGGGAGCAGAGCTCTTTCATCACCTGCCTCCACTCTCGATGGCTCAACCCACCCCGAGGTCCGCACCGCTGCTATGTCAGCCATGGATCACTTCGTACTCGCGTAATGGCATTGCGCTGCTGCCAAAATCGCTGGACGCATGTGAGGGTGGAATTCCACGTGTTGCCCACGTCAACAATGAGTCGGTGACGGGGAGGCCGAGCTACGCTGCAAAAACGCAGCCAGGCGGGACGAAGCATTCGAAACACGGGGCGGAAGTGCGAACTCAGACCTCGACCTCCTCCGCAAGCAGTCCAACCCGGTAGCTCTTTTAGAAAGTTTCTGGACGGACAAGGTCATGACATGTGACAGGCAAGGTTATGTGCTCCTCCTACCGATCTTAAGGGCGGCCAGCAATGTGTCCGCCCATTATCGCACAGCCCCTTCCTGGCCTGGCACAAGTTTCTTGTCACCCACCCCAGCGCTCGGTCCCCTTTTGCGGAGAACCTTTCCCAGCTCCTGACCTGGGGTGTGGACGGTCTCCAAAAGACAGATTAATTTAAACCCGGGCCTGGTTTCTCTGGGACGTGATGCCACCAAGGCCCTTTGGGGGGAAAGAGCCCTGACCACCCCTGGGTTTTTTGAAGAGCGGGGCCCCGGGGCCTGGAGCCACCGTCCCCCCCCCAGGACATCCACCCACTCACCCAGTGAGTTTGTCAAAGAGATAAAGCAGCCGGGGCCCCGTGCTTACTAGCCCATGGGGTTCGGGGGTTTAGAGGGATTTTTCCCGGGACACAGATGCAGAAAAAGCGTTAAAAAATTTTAGATGACACGTGGCGGGGCCAGGGCAGGAATGGCTTTTCTGGCAAAGAAATACTGCTCGGCATCGGGGTTTTGGGGGGGCAGGCAAGGGCCATGACGTGGGGGCCCCCATCTGTGTCCCCCAGAGGGAAAAGGAACTTTTCCCCAAGGCCAAAGCCGGGCAATGCCGACTTTTCGGGCTTTTGGCTTGGGGGGTTTGGGGTTTAAATTTGGGGTTTCTTCTGCTCCCAAACCGGGAAAACAGAAAAATTTGGCTGTAGACTGGCCGCTGTCGGGTGCGGGGCTTCAAACTGACGGAAGGAAAAGGGGTAGGAAGGGAGCCCGGGGGGTGCTGGTGGTATCGGGCGAGGGTGGAGGCGAACCCGGGGGCTGACCCCGGGATCATCCCTCTGAGAAAACAGGGGCAACTGAGGAAGGGCTTGGTGGTGGCGGAGGGGGGGAGGATTTCCGGAAAGAGGGTTTTGACAGGGGATTGGGGGGCCCGGCGTGGGCCCGGGCCCTTTTTTTTGGGCCCAAAGGGTGTTGCCCCCAATTTCAACTCAGCATTCCCCTGCATGTGCCCTAGCCCTTTTGGGTTGGGGGGTTAAACCCCCTAAGTTTTCTTGCCTCTATTTTATGCGTTTACGGCAAAGGGGGCATATGACTTTCCTGGGTGAATTCGAGGTTGGTAAAAAAGGCCCAGGTTTTGGGGAGGTCCTGGCCCTTTTTTGACGGCGAAAAAGCAAGGCGGGGGGTTTTCCCCGCTGACCGTGGCTGGCGGAATAAACCCAGCGGACTTTGCACCCCCTCCCCCTTTTTGGGCGGGCCCCGTAACACACCCCATCGTTTTCCTCCTCGTCCAGGGATGAACCCTTTCGCAAGAAAAATTCTTAAAAAGACCACGTTGGTTTCCGCAATGTCGTCACATCATCATAAAACACGGGGTGACTTCGTCGTCCTGACATTCTGAAATCCGGGGAGTTTGCGGGCAAACAACCCAAGAGGGACTGAAAGGCATTCCCTCCCGGGCCGGGGTTTTTTTTTTTTTTTTTTTTCCCGATTGACCGGTTTCCCTTTTCCTCCCCCTCGGGCATCAAAAACGGGGGTCAGAGCAGAGAAAATCATCCTCTTTGGGCCCTCGTTGTTTTTTTTAAAATGTTTTCGACTCCAACCCTTTTTTCCCATCAAAGAGGTCTTCAAAAAATTTGGATTATCCCAGTGGTGGGAACACAGTTGACTTTTGGGCTGCCTTCGCTTCATTTGGGCCCCGGGGTTGCTGAAAAATTGTGACGACATTTGTGGCCATGACGGGAGCGGACGAGGAGGTAAAAATGCTGGATGCAAGGGTGCATTAAACCCCAAAGAAGAAAAAGATTGGGGGACGCTGTTTTTGTTACTGAGTTCACGGGCCCTGACCCACGATGACAGGCCTGACGGTCCCCGCAACCCACAATCCCCCTGGCTTGCGTGTTGTCGCCGCACTGGAAAAGGGGCACCCCTTTTTTTTCGTTTCCCTACCTCCATGTCCTACCCCCCCCCTTTTCTCGCTTTACCACCTGCATTTCGCTCCAAGGGTTTAAAAGTTTTAAAAATTTTTGAGGGGATGGAAGAGTTTTGGGCGTCTCTTATTAAAAGAAAGGCAAAACACAGCTATTTCAATTCCCCCAAACAAAACAAAAATTTCCCGGATTCAAATTTTTAAATGCAAGGTTTGGGTCTATCAAAAATTGGGTGGGAAAAACGCAAAAAAAAAATATCTGAAATGTTTTTACGGATAATAAAGGTATTTTTTTGGGACCTTTTAAAACCCGTGGTGATACACAATTGCCCGGATTCAAATTTAAAATGCAAGGGGGCTCTATAACAAAAACTGCAGGGGGAAAAAATGCAAAAAACACGTATCTGAAATTTATAAAGTATAATAAAAAGGTAAAATTTTTGGGCCCCAACCCTTTTCAAAATTCAAAATGGTGGGGAAAAAAACAAAAAAATTGCTTTTTTTGGATTCAAATTTTTTTAACTTTGCAAAGGGAACCCCTATCAAAAAAAATCTGGGGCTGGGGGAAAAGTGCAAAAAACACCCTATCTGAAATGTATACTTGGATTTAATAAAAGGTATTTTTGGAAAACCTCCCTATCCAAATTTTCCCCCTTTTTTGGGGATTTTTCACCTTTTAGTTGAAAATTTTGGGTTCAAATTTAACTTTAAAGGACCTCTATCAAAAAAATCTGGGCTGGGCAAAAGTGCAAAAAACGTATCTGAAATGTATACGGATAAAAAAAGGTTTTTTGGCCCTATAAAAACCCTGTGGTGACTACAAAATTGGGGATTAAAATTTAACTGCAAGGTGGCTCTATAACAAAGTGAATGGGAAAAAATTGGAAAATTTAATAGTTATAAAAATTTAGACCAAAATATATAAAAATACATTTTTTCGTTGACTAAACCAATAGTCTTGATACCCAAAAATAACAACAAAAAAAAAGTGCTGAAAGGTGGCAAAGTTTTTAAAAATTTAAGGTGGTCAGTCCATGACCCCCTTTTGCGGTATGCATGCATCCGTTGGGATAGCTGGGGACCCGAAAACCGGTACGAGACAAGCTGAAAACGTTTCGAAGGTGTTTCCCTTCTTTGTCAGCATGCGGATAGATTGAGGGGAGGTATTTATCCCCTATCCATAGTAAAAACTTTTAAAGTGACCAAACATATAAACATACAATCTAAAACAAAACTTTACATGAAAAAATGCCTAAAAAAAAATGCTTTAAAGCAAAATTTTTTCGTTTAGACCAAGGGGAGTGAGTGCAGCATTTTCCGTACCCAATATGCCTCACTTTTGAAGCAATTTTTTTTTAACCCCATTGGTCTTCTTCATTTATGCTCAAGAACGCACCTCGAAGATCGGGACGTGGACCTGCCTCTTAAAGTGACTGCGAAGTTGTTTCCCAAAAAATTTCTTTTAGCATCAATTTCCTCTCTGATTTTTTTTTGAACGTTAGGGGATCGATGTTCATTGATCCTAATTCTCATTCCCCTACTTTTTGGGCCGAGTAGACTTTACCAAAAGGGCATTTTATAAGGTAAATAACTGAGAAGATTGCAGTGTAGAAGCTTTTATTGGAATATAAACCCTTTGGTGGGATGTTTGATGCTTGACCTTTAATGAAGCTAAGTTCAGACATTTTTAAACATCAAAACTTTTCTGTTCTCATGGTTTTTCAATTCATTTCCCTTGTAGTGCGTTTTTTCAAAACAGTGATAAAAATTCCCGATATTTTTTCCCTCTTTTTAAATCACAAGTGGGAAGTTTTTTTTAAATTAGCCCCCATAGACGGGATACTTCTAAGTTCTGCCAGTGTTTGAAAAATGTTTTTTTAATTAAAATTTGCATGACATCATACGGGTTTACTTTATTTTATCTTCATTATCTTTTTTTTTAATTTTAAAAAGATCTTCACTTTTTAATATTTGTATTTTCTCTGCCATTTTTGTGTTAAATTTTCTATCATAACCCCGTTTTTAAACTTTTCAACCATTCACTCCCCTTTTTTTATATTGTTATCATTTGAGCATATTCTTTTAGCCCGAATAGTTGGCTTTTGGGGTTCCGTTTTAAATATTGGGGGTGATGGAATGACTTCGGGGTTAAAGATTATTTCGATCAATTTTTTTGTATAGGTCGTTTCCAGTTTTTACATTCTTTATAACTGGCCAAAAGGGAATTTTCAAATTTTGAGGGTTTTTGTAAGGGGAACTTTATCAGATGATGGGCATTTAAAATTTTTCCAAAAAAAGGGAAACCAATTCAGTTTCTGGTCCTTCCATAGCAGGAAAAACCCTCGTGACAAAGCACGCAAAGTATGATGTTTGATGTGAATCTAGACGGAAAAAAGAATTTTTCCTCTAGCAGGGGAACAAATAAATTTGGGAAAACTTTGGGGCCAAGGGGAACCCCCTCGGGCCCCTGTAGTGAGGTAGAATTGGTCACCAAAACTAAAAAAAATTCTTTTAAAAAACCACATCCTAAAGCCCTCAGGAAAATTTTGGATCTATTATTTAACGCTGGTCCCCCCCCAAAATTCTCTAACTACCCCCGGCCTTCTTTTTATGGAATATTAGTGTACAAGGATTGGATATCCAAAGTACTAAAAAATCCCCATCAGTACATTCTTAAATTTTTTTGGTTCCAAAAAAAAGACCTGATCTTAAGGCACTGTACTTTTATCTTTACTGTGGGTGTAAAACCGTCGTGTATTTGGGTAATGGGTTTTAAAAAGGGGTTAAAACCCCGAGCTGGGTCTTCCCGGGGGTTGTATAATTTGTGCATTTCGGGACTTTTAGAAGATGGGCCGTGGTTGTTCATTAAACAGATTTCCTAATACTGTCAGTTTTTTATTCTCTTTACCGCTTTATTTAAAACTATTATTTAAAATTTGAATCGCAATCTATCCCCATGTGACAAAAAGGGAAACACTTCGAAACGTTGCGCTTTCTGTTCCTGGGGTCGGCGTCTCCCCGCTATCCTAATCGGATGCATGCATACCCCAAAGGGGGTCTGGACTGACTCCCCTTTTAATTAAATATCTTGCCCCCTTTCTAACCATTTTTAAATTTTTGTTTTGTTGTATCAAGCTTCTGGTTTGAGTCAACGAAAAATGTTTTTTATTTTGGTCTATTTATATAAACATTTAAAGGGTTCTGGAAGTGTGGAGGCTCCTTTAAATAGACCGTGGTTATATTTTATCTAACAGACAACTAAATATAGCAAAATTGGAAAGAAAAAACCTATCTGAAATGTTCTGATAAAAAGTGGAGTTTTGCACCTAACAAATAGACCTGCAATTATTTGAAAAGACTGTTCCTAATATAAATTTAGGCTGCCCAATATCCAGTAATATTTCAACAGTAACTTGTTAAAAATAAACTATTGCAATGCAATGTCTGCAATACAATATCCAGTATTCTTTAAAGAGCTTGTCTGTGTTCGCCCGTGGGCCCCCCCGCCCCCCCCCCTCGCTGAGTTCTAAGGATCACAGCTAAAAGTAGAGCTGTCTCTGTAAACAAATAGAATAATTTTTCTGAGCTGTTTGCACAGAGGCAGAGCGCACGTCCTACTGCTTTGAGATACTGACACACTGATCATGAACAGGAAGGGCTGTTCTATGTAAAACGAGGTCATGTGATTTTTCCAGCCAATCGCAACCATACACATCCCAGTCATGACGTCGCACACACATCTTACCCTGCTCTATTCTGTAAGCTGATTTGCTGGCCGCCAAAATGACAGGAAGCACCGAAAATGGCGCGATATTAATAGATTATGCACAGATTTTAACCTAAATTATCGCGTGATCTAAAAAATCTGATCAACGTAAATGCCGTGCCGATTTCAACTTTGTCGATAATAATCGCTCAACACTATTCCTAGATCCACCTTGCACTTAAATTTGAATACAGCAATTTTGTCGTCACCGCAGGTGTATTTGATAGGTGCAAAAAATACCTTTTATTATCCGTATACATTTCAGATAGGTGGGGCGGAACCGGAAGCCCATGGAGACGGATGCTTAGCTGAGGAGCTCCGCAGCACTGCTACCTTCTCGGGGGAGAATCCAGCGGCATCCTGGCACCAAAAAGGCGGCGAACAGCTCCACAGCCGAGTCCTGCTCTCCTCTTCCCTCCGGTGCGCAGTAGAGGGATTGCGGAGTATTTTCCGGGCATCTCCACGGCGGAGACCCGCGACATGACACGCAGCGGGCGCCATCTTCCCTCCTCACTACAGCCGGACGTGCCGCCCTCATCACCGACGAAGCGCAGCCGGCGATTATCTTCTGATCTCTCTGCAGACTAGGGGGTTGTGTAAGTTCCGGCGGGCCTGAATGGTCCTCCCTCCGTTTCTCCTGCTGGGAAGACTGACACCCCTCCACATCTACAGCCTGAACAGGTCAGTGAGTCTGCCCGGCCGGGCCTCCTGCAACCAAAGCACAGCAGCACTGTTAACCCCTCCAGTACTGGAGTGCCTACCCTGCCCCCCACGGCTGCTCAGTCTCTCCCTGATCACTGGAGTTTATATACCTGCCCTGCCAGCCCCCTGACAAGACCAGGAGCCTCCTTAGGGGACCTGCCTTACCCCAGGATCCAGAAGAATCACCGGCTGCAGCCTTGGCGACCCCAATAATGCCTACCAAAGCCCAGAGACAATATCAGGCCCAAAAGAAGACACCGGGCACCCCTGCCTCAACTGTGGCAGCCTGGACAGTATTTCAGGAGGACACCACAGATGGGGAAACTGACGCAGAGATGCAGAGGCCACCTGAGCTGAGTAAGGAGCCCTCTTCTCCTCAGATGGCGAGGCCCGCTCAACTCGCTGCAGACCCAGCCGAGACAATGGATGATTGGCGTACTTACTTGAAACATATCCCTACAAGAGCCGATTTCACGCGCCTAGTGGCTGAAGTTAAGGAAACTTGTAGATCAGAAATTGTGCAAATGCGCCAAGATCTCACCCAAGTGGCTGAAAGGGTTGACTCCTTAGAAACAGCACATGACGATACCCGTCGCTATACTTCCCATCTGGAACAGTGCGTGACCTCCCAGGCTCTCCTGCTTAGAGATACCCAGAAACATTTGGAAGACTTAGCCAACAGAGGGCGCCGCAACAACATACGGGTGAGAGGAGTGCCAGAACCTGAAGGGGAAGAGAACCTTCAAGTAGTTCTTGAAGCCATCTTTAATAACCTCTTGGGACTCCCGCTGTCTACTCCCATAAAGTTTGATCGACTGCATAGAGCGCTGCGCCCAAAGTCGGCATCTCAGCAACCAAGGGACATAATATGCTGCGTACATGATTTTACTGTTAAAAAGAAGATTATGGCGCAATCAAGGAAACAAAAGCAAATAGACTTTGCAGGGGCCACAGTTCAGCTCTACCCAGATTTGTCCTGGATCACGCTGCAAAGAAGACGACATCTTCGCCCACTGCTTACCCTTCTAAAGGACCAGGGCATCGCCTACAGGTGGGGGTACCCATTTGCCCTTTTTGCCTCCAAGAACAGGAAATCCGCTACCCTCAGAACATATGAGGACTTGCAAGCTTTCTGCTCAAATCTGAACAT
Organism: Phyllomedusa bahiana; assembly: GCA_025379985.1. Classification (NCBI taxonomy): domain Eukaryota; kingdom Metazoa; phylum Chordata; class Amphibia; order Anura; family Hylidae; genus Phyllomedusa; species Phyllomedusa bahiana. Next base: position 60,682 of record JAODAL010015390.1, on the reverse strand, counting down.
TTTGCCTCCTGATATAATGGACTGGTAAATTGGGGTCCCCCAAAAATCTCCACCCCCAATCTGGAGCCAAGCACGAAGCAAGAGGAGACGTCGTCAGCCGAGAGACTTTTTGGGCGGATCCCCTGCCCTAGCCTCCACTCCCCCAACTTGAGGACTCCGGACTGAGACTGGAATACTTTACCTCTGCCGCCGGCGGTGATTAAGGACTGATCTTGGAAGACAGATTGGCACACCCTCTCTCTTACCTGTTTTCTATCGTTCCTCCCCCCCCTTTTTTTTTCTCCTCTCTCCCTCTTTCTCCTCCCTCCCCCCCCCCCCCTGCCCTCTAGCCCACCTGCCATGTCTGTCATCTAGGGTTGTGCGCACTAATGTCCTTTTCTCTACCCACTCGGGCATTATTGGCCAGGTTGCTCTCGTTAGCATTTGTCTTATATCTCCCCTAATCCAACACTTTGGGTCTAAACTCTATATACCTCCACTATCTGTTGTCGACCCTGCATGCTAAGGTAGCGCTGTCTGCGTACCCTAGGTAGCGGTCCACAAGTTTCTCCCTACTTAGCAGTTTGGTAGTCTGAATCCAGGAACTATTCCTGAGCTTCAAACCCTCGTTAACAGAGGGCTCACAGTTCCACCTCCCTTAGTCACCCGATTTTGAGGAGGGAAACTTTTTGGTGGCACTTTTCTTTTACCCTCTCTAAGGCGACTTAGGCCTTAGTAACAGTCTCACTTGAGACGGATTTTTCCAATGTCTTTTAATTGTTTTGTGTGTGTCAGTGTCTGCGTCCTTGTCTTTTCCCCTCCGTCATGTCCCTGTCTGTTGAGAGGACTACACGCTTCCTGGTCGGACTCCACTGGTTGTCGACTTACGGCTGGCTTGGGTAAGTGGACATCTGCTCTCTCCCACTCTGATCATAATGGCTGAAATATATTCATTGAATGTCAAGGGATTGAACTCAAATGTAAAACAGAGACTACTTTTGACTGATCTTAAGCGGTCAAAAGTGCATATAGTATTTTTACAAGAAACCCACTTTAACAAGGATAGCAATTTAAATTTTGGGAAACACTTGTATCTGGGAGCCTTTCAGGCCTCGCTTGACAGGAAAAAAAAGGCTGGTACTGCTATTTTGCTTTCTAGTCAATGTCCATTCCAAGTACAGGATTCAGTCTAGGACCCCCAGGGTCGTTATGTAATTTTAAAGGGCCTATATGATGGGATGCAATTGACGCTCTGTAACATTTATGCCCCAAACACCTCGCAGGTTAGATTTTTTAAATAAATTTTGAGCAAATTGGCCAGTTTCTCTCAGGGTCCACTCCTCGTTGGGGGAGACTTCAATATGTTCTTCTCTGAGAAAATGGACAAGTTGTTGCTGCAGGGCAGAGCTCTGCACCCATCCTTGAGTGCCCTAGCGAGAGAGTTCCGGAAATGCATAAGGAAGTTCGATCTGTACGACCTGTGGCGCATAGCACATCCAACTGAGCGGACATACACTTTCTATTCCCCCCCCGTATGGCTCACAGTCACGTCTCGATTACTTCTTCGGGAACATACCCATATTGCGTCGGCTAGGCACGGTTGAAATTAACCCTATAACCTGGTCGGACCATGCTTCCCTGATGCGCTCTCTAAATCTAGGGGAAACTCGCACAAAAAAATGCCACTGGCGTCTCAATGAATCCCTTCTGAAACACCCCCAGCACAGAGAAGAACTGCGGCAGGCCATTAAAGACTACTTCCAAATGAACACTGGATCGGTGTCCTCACCGGCTAGACTTTGGGAAGCACACAAAGCGGTGATCCGAGAACACTGTATCGCCTTGGGTTCCCGTATTAAGAAAAACCCAACCCTGCAGATGTCTCTGCTTCTGTCTTAAAACTCTCGAGGCCTCTCTGGCAGCTGCTCCAACCAGGCACAGACTTCGAAAGGTTGTAGAACTCCGAGCTAAGATGAGGAGTCTGGAAGTATCCAGAACCGAAAAATTGTTGGTGTATAGTAGACAGATACTATTTCCGTGCTAATAAGGCACATACTATGCTCGCTATGATGCTCCGAGAGGAGGCCTCAACAAAAAACCCACACTCCTTGAGGAATACTCGTGGTGCGATCGTCTACGATCCGGAAGAGATTGCGCAGATCTTCCACTCTTACTATGCCAGGCTCTACAACCTTCCGGACTCTCTAACTAATTTGCTTTCACAGAGTCCGAACGCCTTGCATGAATTTTTATCATCATGCAACCTCCCCTCCCTATCCGAGACAGACCTGTGCTCTCTCAACGCCCCGATCACAATAGAGGAGATTAGGGAAACCCTCAAGAATTTACCCTCCAAAAAATCCCCGGGACCAGACGGATTTACGTACTTATACTTTCAGACCTTCTCCCCACAATTGGAAGATCACTTGGTGGAAATATTTAATTCATTCCTGAAGGGTGACCAGATTCCCCCATCCATGCTTCACTCCTTCATAACCCTTATCCCCAAACCCAACAGAGACCATCTAGATTGTTCTAACTATCGGCCTATCGCCCTTCTAAATGCTGACATGAAAATATTCGCCAAAATTTTGGCCAATCGTCTATCATATTGCTTGCCAGGATTAATTAACAAATACCAGGTGGGATTTGTTGCGGGCAGACAAGGAGCTGACAACACTAGAAGGGCGATAGACCTAATCTAGATAGCGCATAGGAGGCAGGAGCTGGCTTTACTGCTCAGCTTAGACGCGGAAAAGGCGTTTGATCGCCTAAATTGGAAGTTTATGTCCGAAGTCCTGAAGGTATTTGGCTTTCGGGGCCCATTTATGCAAGCTCTTGGTTCACTGTACTCCTGCCCCTCTGCAGCTATTCGACTACCACACGCCGATTCCCCCCTAATCAAGCTTTAAAATGGCACGAGGCAGGGCTGCCCCTTATCCCCGATGATCTTTGTCCTGTGTATCGAACCATTGGCTGTGGTCATACAAAATAACCCGAATATCATGGGTATCCGAGTCCGTGACAGAGACTTCAAAGTATCCTTATACGCGGACGACATACTCCTGACTCTAACCAATTTACATACCACTATCCCCAATTTGCAATCACTCTTGCGCCATTTCGGGCTTCTCTCGGGCTACAAAGTTAACTCGTCTAAAACAGAGGCATTACCCTTAAACATCCCTACTGCTCAGTTGGACCTGTACAGATCAAACTTCTGTTTTAATTGGAAACAGAGATCCTTAAAATATCTGGGGATAAATTTGACCCCAACGTACACCTTACTGTTCTCACATAACTATCCTGACTAGTGTTGAGCGATTATTATCGACAAAGTTGAAATCGGCACGGTATTTACGTTGATCGGAATTTTTAGATCATGCGATAATTTAGGTTAAAATCTGTGCATAATCTATTAATATTGCGCCATTTTCGGCGCTTCCTGTCATTTTGGCGGCCAGCAAATCAGCTTACAGAATAGAGCAGGGTGAGCTGTGTGTGCAACGTCATGACTTTTACATAGAACAGCCCTTCCTGTTCATGATCAGTGTGTGTCAGTATCTCAAAGCAGTAGGACGTGCGCTCTGCCTCTATGCAAACAGCTCAGCGAAATTATTCTATTTGTTCACAGAGACAGCTATACTATTAGCTGTGATCCTTAGAACTTAGGTAGATCAGAGATTTGTAGATTTTAGGTAGCTAGGCTGAGAATTTTAAAGGAGCATCTACCGCTGTAAAGTCATGTGGGGGAGAGCGGGGGGGGGGGGGCGCGGGCGAACACAGACAAGCTCTTTAAAGAATACTGGCTATTGTGCACCCAGACTTAGTGTAGACATTGCATTGCAAATAGCTTTTTATTATTAACGAGTTTTCTGTTGAAATCTACTTGGATATTGGGCAGCCTGAATTATATTAGGATAAGATCTTTTCTAGTAACTGACAGGTTTATTGTTAGGTGCAAAAAACCCACTTTTTATTATCAGTATACATTTCAGATAGGTGTTTTTTTTCACTTTAGCCCAGTCCAGCTTTGTTGATAGAGGTACCTTGCAGTTAAATTTGAATCCAGCAATTTTGTAGTCACCACAGGTGAATTGATAGGTGCAAAAAATACCTTTTATTATCAGTATACATTTCAGATACGTGTTTTTTCACTTTTGCCCAGTCCAGCTTTGTTGATAGAGGTATCTTTCAGTTAAATTTGAATCCAGCAATTTTGTAGTCACCACAGGTGTATTGATAGGTGCCAAAAATACCTTTTTTTTTATCCGTATACATTTCAGATACGTGTTTTTTTCACTTTTGCCCAGTCCAGCTTTGTTGATAGAGGTACCTTGCAGTTAAATTTGAATCCAGCAATTTTGTAGTCACCACAGGTGTATTGATAGGTGCCAAAAAAAACTTTTATTATCCGTATACATTTCAGATACGTGTTTTTTTCACTTTTGGTCAGTCCAGGGCTGGACACAAATTGCACAATTTGAGGCTTAACATTTTCTGGGGCTGGAGTCACTATGGGGTCGCATCATTTGATCTCCAGGGGAGTCTGTCCCTAATCACTGAAGAAGGATTTGGAGGAAAAATGAAACCATTGAACTGATTGGCTGAATCACTCTCAGAAGCCAGGAGGGCAAATGTCTTCTCAACTAAGAAGTGTTTTGGGGATGATTAGGACATTTTTATTACTTATGGTGTGTGCGGACTAATTAAAAATACCTTTAAAAACTGCAGGGAGGGGTGTATGTTGTATGTTATCACACTTGAAAAAAAAGCAAAATGATAATAATGTAAAACTATAAATAAAACTTCCCTAAATAAATTCTGTAAACAAATGTCAGTTACCAAAAAATATACTAAATGACAGTCACTGTACAAAATAGCATAGTGCCACTTTGTGATCTGTGGGTCAAACAGGTTTAGGGGTCATGCTGTGGTACAGGACAGGTATAGTCAATGTCCAGTTCAACTAAAATGGTGGTTCAAAGACTCCTTTTCCCGGCACTTTTTAATCTGTGGGTCAGACAGGTTTAATGGTCATACTGTGGTACAGAACAGGTATAGTCAATGTCCAGTGAAACTAAAATGGTTGTTGAAAGACTCCTATTTCTGGCACTTTTTAATCTGTGGGTCAGACAGGTTTGGGGCTTATGCTGTGGCCCAGGACAGGTATAGTGAATGTCCAGTGAAACTAAAATGGTGGTTCAAAGACTCCTTTTTCCGGCACTTTTTAATCTGGGGTCATGCAGGTTTGGGGCTCATGCTGTGGCCCAGGACAGGGATAGTCTATGTCCAGTTCAACTAAAATGGTGGTTCAAAGACTCCTTTTTCTTGCACTTTTTAATCTGTGGGTCAGACAGGTTTAATGGTCATTCTGCTGTACAGGACAGATATACTCAATGTCCAGTTCAACTAAAATATTGGTTTAAATACTCCTTTTCCCTGCACTTTTTAATCTGTGGGTCAGACAGTTTTAATGGTCATACTGTGGTACAGAACAGGTATAGTCAATGTCCAGTTCAACTAAAATGGTGGTTGAAAGACTCCTATTTCCGGCACTTTTTAATCTGTGGGTCATGCAGGTTTGGGGCTCATGCTGTGGCCCAGGACAGGGATAGTCTATGTCCAGTTCAACTAAAATGGTGGTTGAAAGACTCCTTTTTCCGGCACTTTTTAATCTGTGGGTCAGACAGGTTTAATGGTCATACTGCGGTCCAGGACAGGCATAATCAATGTCCAGTTCAACTAAAATGGTGGTTCAAAGACTCCTTATTCAGGCACTTTTTAATCTGGGGGTCAGATAGGTTTAAGGGTCATGCTGCGTTCCAGGACAGTTATAGTCAATGTCCAGTTCAAGTAAAATGAGGGTTTTCAAATCATACTGCTTCTGGCAGTTTTTAATTTTGTGGGTCATGGAGGTTTAAGGGTCATGCTGTGGTGCAAGACAGGGATAGTGAATGGTCTGTGAGTTTTTTTCTGTGATTTTATAACCTAAGTGTGTTGCCTAAGATGTAGAACGTATCCATTTGACTGTTGTGGATGTTAATTCCAGCTTCTCCATCCCTTTTGGGTGTAAGAATGAAGGTGTTGTTCCTCTCCCATAGACTTTAATGGTCATCGGCGATAATCTATTATCGACTATCGGATATCTTATTGATAATTGCCGATATCGACTATCGACCCGATAACGATAGTCAACGTAATCGCTCATCACTACTAACCATGACCTACAAAGCTCTACATAACCTCTCCCCTCTGTACATCTCTGCCTTAATCTCCAGATACTCCCCCTCACACAATCTCTGCTCCTCACAGGACCTTCTTCTCTGCTCTCCTCTTATCAGCTCCTCACACAACCATCTTCAGGATTTCTCTCGTGCTTCCTCCACACTCTGGAACTCACTGCCCCAACACATCAGACTCTCTTCCACTTTCACCAGCTTCAAAAGCAACCTGAAAACCCATCTTTTCAGTATAGCCTATAAACTATAGTACCCCTACTGTCACTACACCCTCCACAAAAATGTCTGCCTCCACCTTCTGTCTCTTTCCCCCTTCCTTGTAGATTGTAAGCCTTCATGGGCAGGGTTCTCTTTCCCTCTGTGCCAGTTGATTGTCATATACTGTCAGCATTGAACTTGTTTGACTTATGTTATGTTTGTAACCCTCTTGAATGTACAGAGCCCTGGAATCAATGGTGCTCTAAAATAAATAATAATAATAATAAGGTTAACACTAAAACAGGAAAAAGAGTATACTATTTTAAAAGTGTAAAAAATTATTGTACGTTAAGAGCAGAATCCTGATCGGTAATGTAATGGCCAAGAACACCTGGAAGCTTATGAATATAATGACATATGCACTAACTGAAGTATAAAAAGAAGCATTCTTGATGTGCAGTTTTTGGAAATGTGACACAAAATGCCAGTAAAAGTTTTCCAAGTGCGTCATTATATTTTGTGGATTCAAGCCGGAACAAGGATTTGAAGAGTGAATATGGACAGTATCTAACAAAAGTAAGTACACGCTTCACATTTTGTAAATATTGCATTATATCTTTTCATGAGACAACACTGAAGATATGAAACTTTGATAAAATGTAAAGTAGTCAGTTTACAGCTTGTACAACAGTGTAAATTTGGGGTCTCCTCAAAATAACACATAGTGATCAATGTCTAAACCACTGGCAACAAAACTGAGTACACCCCTAAGTAAAATTAGACAAATTTTGCCCAAGGTGTCAATATTTTGTGTGACCACCATTATTTTCCAGCACTGCCTTAACTCTCTTGGGCAAGGCATTTACTAGAGCTTCACAGCTTGCAGCCATTGGAATCTTCTTCCACTCCTCCATGATGACATCATGGAGCTGGTGGATGTTAGAGGCCTTTGCGAAACCTCCACTTTCCATTGAGGTTGCCCCACAGATGCTCAATAAGGTTTAGGTCTAGAGACATGCTTAGCCAGTCCAGCACCTGTACTCTAATTTTCTTTAGCAAGGCAGTGGTCATCTTGGAAGTGTGTTTGAGGTCATTCTCATGTTGCAATACTGCTCTGCAGCCCAGTTTCCAAAGGGAGGAGATCATACTCTTCTTCAATATGTCACAATACATGTTGTTAGTCATGGTTTCCTCAATGAACTTTAGCTCTTCACAGCCGGCAGCACTAATGCAGCCCCAAACCATGAGACTTCTACCACCATGCTTGACTGCAGGCTAAACACACTTGTCTTTATACTCCTCACTTGGTTGCTGCCACACATACTTGATACCATCTAAACCGAATAAGTTTATCTTGGTCTCAACAGACCACAGGGAATTGTTAAAATAATCCATGTCCTTAGTCTGCTTGTCTTCAGCAAACTGTTTCTGGGCTTTCTTGTGCATCATTGTTAGTAGAGGCTTCCTTCTGGGATGACAACCATACAGACCAATTTGATGCATTGTGCGGCATATGGTCTGAGCACTGACAGGCTGATACATTTGACACTTACTTTCTATTCAAATCTGAGACCTTGTTACACAAACAAGTCACATGATCGGGCACAATTTTTCCATTTCCACTCTGGGTGTATTCACTTTCGTTGCCAGCGGTTTAGACATTGATGTCTGTGTGTTGAGTTATTTTGAGTGCAAACCAAATTTACACTGTTAAACAAGCTACACACTGGTTACCTTACATTGTATCAAAGTATCATATTTTCCATATAGTCCCAGGAAACAGTAGAAAACAATATTTACAGAAATGTGAAGGGTGTACTCACTTTTGTACTCACTCCTACCTCCGATAGTCATAAGAATCTTGACCAAGGGAATAATATTGTTTTACCTCATTGCATGTATCGTGTAGATCTGTTGAAACAATAGCAGAGCAATTTTCAAGGTTCTGTCACCAAACCAGTTTTCACACTCAATATGTGTAGGTCCTTCGATGTGGAGAAAATTAGAAAACAATTCTGACCAGAATCACTGTCATGTAAAATAAATTGTTCTCCTTTAAGGATAGTACAATACTGGGGTAGAATCGTCAGTTCACTCATGCAGGATATGGCAAACATGTTGGAGCAAGATATCTCACATGTCACACAGTCTGCTTGAGGTGACAAACAGGTGGAAGTTGGCCAACAACACCTGAACTAAAGCCACTAGAAGCACTTGCCACAATGTAATGAGTCATCTCAGTAGATGTTGCTGCATGTTCTTTGATGCTGGCTAGCACTTTCCTACTTTTGATTTTTGCAAGATCAGGAATGTGGTTGTGTTCTGATGGGCATTTGACCAGCACTCCAGCTTTTGTGTGACAATAATATATACATTGCCGGTATGATATTCCATACATTTTTAAAAGCACTTACCATTAATAGTCTTTTTCTTACAAAATACAAAACCCTTAACAACGAGCAAGTCTGCACCTATTCATACATGCCTTCTTGAATGTCACTATTTTGAAGGGCGCCCTGATTAGTCTTCGTTTTTATTAAGATGCGGCTCTTTTTATGCCTGTGGTCTTTTGTATTCTCCTACTTGATGCTGTATTTCTGCAGATTGCCTTTATTGATGCATACTATAAAGTTCAGTCTTTAGATCCTTGAGACCTACTTTAATTTTACTGTAAGGATATGTTCACATGGCTTAAAATGGGACGTATCTCGCCCTGTATTTTGCGCCGTACTGCGTGAAATATGGGGCGAGATATGTCCCAATCATTACGGTAATCCACAGTTCTCCCACAATTATGCCATGTGAACATAGCCTAAACATATTATTGTAGATGTTTACTACACAGAAAAGTTAATGAGGGACATATATGAGATGGACTGCAACAGTTTTCTGGCATGAAAGCTGTTGTGGGTTGTTTCTGACATATTTATAAAGGTCTTGTGCCAAAAATGAGCTCACGCCTGACATCCTCAACAGTTTTGTAGGTGGCAGTTTTTAGAGAGGGCATTGCACCACATTCAAAAGATTAGAATGTATTGAAAAAAATGTTAACGTGGCGAGGCTGAAACAAAATTTGGTGCACATTTTTGTCTCACAATGGGACACATTTATAAAGTGCTATGAGATGTTCATACATTATGATGAATGCTATACTAACCTAATGAGAAGTATGACTGTCTAGTCTGCACCGGTTTTCATACACCTGCCCCATTGTCATTATGCATGGTTTGCCTCTAGTTAGAATTAACAGTCTAACGCTATGTTTTATCATCCTGTTGTTTTGCTCATAGGACCGGAACTAAAGCAATCGACAGAAAGGAAGATCAATGATACGACAGACATAAATGGCACTGGATAAACTCCACTAACCTAACCGTACTGGTTCTACCCCTGTGTAGTGTCTTTGATTCTACCATAACAAAAAAAACATGCTGCATATCGCGCTGTTTTTTCCAGTAAACACAGTGGATATAGCCTCAAATGCGTCTGTGACCCAAAACCAATACTGAGAACATAGACTAGATTAATGTTGTTCTTGTATTTTATATTATATATACTACTCACAAAAAGTAAAGGATATTTGGCTTTTGGTTAAAATTTCGGGGTAAACATTTTTTTTTTTTTTAAATGCACTAAATTAGACCATCTCTTAACTTTACAATGCACATGTCCAACAGTTCAGTGTTCAGTACTTTTAGGACAACTTGCTGATCTCTAACAAGAAGCTGAATTGCAAAATTCACAACAGGTGTTTGATCCCTGAATCGTCCAGTAAATTCAGGGGATCAGTTTGAATTGGGATTTAAACAGTCCTCCTCATCATGCTGTTCTCATTTTCACATCATGAGAGCAAGATTTCACCTCACAATGGATCAATAGTACCTCGCCAGTGTAAGGCTTCAAGCAGGATGCAGGGATCAAACACTGGTTGAGAATTTTTCCATTATGAATGCAACATTTTTAAAGGGGTTGTCCGGTTTCTCTAAAAAAATATAGGTAGCTCTTGGTAGCCCAATGAATGAAGCCTATACTCACCTTCACTTGCTTCTCCATTCCAGTGCTGGGCCTCTCCAGTCTTCTGTTTTCCTGAATGTTCTCTGAATGGGGATTTCATTGCTGATGCAGCTGATTGGCTGCAGCAGTCATGTGTCTATACTTACATCACTACTAGAAGCTGTTCACTTCTGTATAGTGATGAAGAGGGAGTAGTATGAGACCTCCCTGTTTGTAAGTAAAATAAAGAAAACAGAAGAACAGAAAGACACAGCGCTGGAGCATTGGAGCACTGGGGAGGATTTGTATAGACTTTTTTTTTGGGCCATCAAGATCTTCCTTTTAACTTTTTAGAACAATCAGAAAACCTCTATAACTATCTGTTCCTCTTCAGAGGCACTGCACACACTTGTCTGAGGCTGGTCAGCCGATCTGTCTATGAAAACCAAGAAAATAAGGGGCAACAAAAAGTGTTGGAATCAAAAGTTCTTTAGACGTACATTAAGAACAATTCACTAATCTATTCAGCTGAGCCAGAATCATGGGCATAACAGCTGTCATAGCAGAAGCAAAACTGTCAAGTATTTTATGCTACCCTATCTGGGAGTGGGATGTGATAGAGGAGGAGAAGCTGAGCTGTTTGATTTATAGGGGTATCTAATTTGGAGAAGGATTTCTGAGTAAAATAGTAGAGTATACTCTGAAGGGATTTCTAAAAGAGAAAGTGAAAGTCTCAATGACCCCAAATTGGGGGAATTGACAATTTTCTCTGTTCACAGACTAGGGCTATGATCACATGGCTGAAATTGGGACATATCTCACCCCGTATTTCGCGCCATACTGCGCTCAATTCGGGGCGAGATATGTCCCAGTCATTACGGTAATCCACGGTTTTCATAGACAACTATGGATTACGTCTCCTCTCCCTGCTCGGACAATACGCCATGCGGGGAGATCAGTGACATGTCAATTACTAGTGGCGAATACGCGGCACTAGTAATGACTGTCTATGGGATCGGTGGGCTGCCAGCCAACCTGCCCCACGGGAGCTCGGCGTGAGCTCCCGAACACACGGCGTAATTGCGGAGCGTAATTACGCCCCGCAATTATGCCATGTGAACTTAGCCTTATACAGAGAAAGCCTTAAACAGAGAAAGCTGATAATGATGTATGTGAGCAAGGTAAAAAAGACTTTCACCTTCTCTTAAGGAGTCCTATCAGGACTTACTCTTCTTTTCTTCAGTTAATCAATTTATTCTTATATTTGCATAAGACATTTCAAACATTCAGAAACCTCCGCTGCATTAATACTCAGGAACTCACAGACACCATACAGTCCTCACTGCCCCCAATCTCCTCCCTCTCCTGTCCTGACCTGGCTGTCAAACATTACAATGAAACTCTTTCAACCACCCTGGACATATTGGCACCGCTCACACACCGCACCACCAGAGTAAGACGCCAGCAGCCTTGGCACACACCTCAGACTCGCCATCTGTAGCGATGTTCCAGGTGTGCTGAGCATCTGTGGAGAAAGACAAAGCTACCTGAAGACTTTCTCCACTATAAATTCATGCTCAGGACTTACCACACTGCCCTTCACTGTGCCAAACAAAAATATTTCACCTCCCTCATCTCTTCATTACACAACAACCCTAAACGTCTGTTCGACACCTTCCACTCCCTCTTCAGGCCCAAAGCTCAGGCCCCGCCACTGACCTCTGTGCTGAAGACCTGGCCACCCACTTCAAAGACAAAATCGACAGTATCCAGAAAAACATTGTTTCGCAATTCGCAAATAAAACCCATCCTGTCCCTCATCTCACATCCTTTAGCCTGCTCTCAGCTCTTGACCTGATGACAGAAGAAGAAGTGTCCAGACCACCTGCTCTAGTGACCCCATTCCCTCCCACCTCTTCCAGTCTATTTCTCCAGCTGTCATCACTCACCTTACTGCAATCTTCAACCTCTCTCTCTCCACTGGGATCTTTCCATCTGCCTTTAAACACGCTGTTATAACCCCTTTACTTAAACAGCCCACCCTGGACCCGTCCTGTGCTGCCAACTACCAACCAGTCTCTAACCTGCCCTTCATCTCTAAACTCCTGGAACGCTTGGTCTGCTGTCGCCTAACCCGCTATCTCTCGGCAAACTCTCTCCTTGACCCTCTGCAATCAGGTTTTCGACTTTTACACTCCCCAGAAACTGCTCTAGCAAAAGTTTCAAATGATCTCCTGACAGCAAAATCTCAGGGTAGCTACTCATTGTTGCTTCTCCTGGATCTCTCTGCAGCATTTGACACTGTTGATCACCATCTCCTCATCAGCATGCTCAGTGCCATCGGCATCCAGGACTCTGCTCTTTCTTGGTTCTCATCCTACCTTTCTGACCGCTCCTTCAGTGTCTCATTTTCAGGTTCTACCTCCTCCTCGCTTCATCTCACAGTTGGGGTTCCTCAGGGATCCGTTGTAGTTCGTCTCCTCTTCTCAATCTACACAGTACCAATTGGACAAACCATCAGCAGATTTGGTTTCCAGTACCATCTCTATGCTGATGACACTCAACTATACACCTCTTCCCATAACATCACTCCTGCTCTGCTACAAAACACCAGTAAATGTCTGTCCGCTGTCTCTGACATCATGTCCTCTCTCTATCTCAAATTAAACCTCAATAAAACTGAACTTATAGTCATCCCATCTTCTACTAACCAACCCCCATCTCCTATTTCTGTTTTAGTGTGTGGCACCACCATAACTCCTAGGCAGCGGGCCTGTCTTGGGGTTATACTAGATTCTGATCTGTCCTTCACTCCCTACATCCAATCACTTGCCCGATCCTGTCACCTGCACCTCAAAAACATCTCTAGAATTCGTCCTTTTCTCACTGTGGAAACAACCCAGATTCTTACTGTTGCTCTTATTCTTTCTCTTGACTACTGTAACTCCCTGCTTATCGGTCTCCCTCTCTGTAAACTCTCCCCTCTCCAATCTGTCCTGAATGCAGCAGCCAGGCTCGTCTTTCTCTCCAGCCGCTATACTGATGCCTCTACCCTGTGTCAGTCACTGCACTGGTTTCCTATTCAGTACAGGATACAACATAAACTCATCACTCTCACCCATAAAGCTAACAATAGTGCTGCTCCTCCCTACATCTCCTTCCACATCTCTGTCTACCACCCTACCCACTCTCTGCCCTCTGCTGATGATCTGAAATTACACACCTCTCTCATCCGAACCTCCCATGCCCGTCTACAAGATTTTGCACGTGCTGCTCCGGTTCTCTGGAACATGTTACCCCATGTGATCAGGCACATTCACAACCTTCATAGCTTCAAGAGCGCTCTGAAAACTCAATTTCTTAGGCAGGCTTACCAAGATCCCTAATCATTAACCTCCTAATTTCTGTCATACTCATTCATCACTTCCTGGACTTGGGCATTCACAGGCACTTATATGTATATAGTTGTGCAGTGGCAGGTTCATCCACTTTTTGTGTACACTACCCCATATTTATGAAACATGGCTGGACCATTGTAAACTGAGCACTTCTCACCCTTTGTCTCACTTACACACCCTAATAGATTGTAAGCTCTTAGGAGCAGGGCCCTCACACCTCGTGTCTGATCTGTAAGTAGCTTTTTACTGTTCTCCTTGTCTGTACTTATACCCTCTAAATTGTAAAGTGCTGCGGAATATGTTGGCGCTATATAAATAAAGATTATTATTATTATTTCAAAGAACAGCCCAATGTGCACCTCTAAGAAAACCTAATTCAGCATTGTTATATTATGGTGTGTACAAGTATATACTAAAACACACATCAGGAGAGTTGACAGATCCTTATTAACCAATGAACCATGTTAGCTCTTTTAGCACAAGCCAATCTAATTATTATTTATCTGGCAATACACATAAGGCAGTTGTCAGCCAAACACTTGTTCGGACAGTAGCTATGCCAACTGTGCATGTTTATTCAGAAGGGGAGAGGAAACTATGTTGCTGCCAGAAGCAAATATTAAAATTCAAAAAGCTGAATCTTTATTTCCCCTACATGTGTCACTGGGGAAGAGTCAACAGATTCCATACAGATTATGTTTATATAGTGTGTACATATAATGCTTGAAATCTAAAATATTTTCTTTCTAGAGAGTGTGCATTTAAAGGTAGTCCCCGATTTATGAACCAGATAGGTTCTGTTTGTTTTAAGTTAAGTTTGTAAGAAGTTTGGAATAGGTAGCGGCAGTCATTTTTTTTCTTTTTTAATTTTGGATAGTACAGAGAAGGGTATACACCCCTTTAATGTTTGTTTTGTTGTCCGTGCACACTTTTTGTTCCTTTAGAAAATAATATTGATACTGTAAACATTGGTTATGTCAGTCTGTGGGGGCTCAGTGGAGGGGGGAGAGGTTCATTCCTGTATAAGAATTCAGTAAATCTGCGGCACATGTCATCTTGAATTCATGAAATGTATATTATTTATACACAGCAAACATGTAGATTAACAGGTAACATAGTAACTCTCCATGGTAAAATCATCAAGTGCGATTTGCCCAACATAGCCTCCATTCTTAACCCTTTACCGACATTGGACGTATGAGTACGTCCTGATGCCGGTAGGGGCTTTGTAGCAAGATCATACTGCAATCCCGCTACATATATGCCTGGTGTTCGCCGCTAATTGCAGCTAATGTTCGTTGGTTACAGTGAGCTGTTTAACACCTTAGACGTCATGGCAAAGATGGCCGCGGTGTCTAAATCAATGAGAAACGATGCCACCCACCATTCTTCACCTCGATCGGGGCGCCCGCGGCAAAATCGTGGGGCCCAGATTGCTTAACATGACAGCTGGAAGCTTTGTGAAAGCTTCCATCGCTGCCAAGTTTCCGATGTCTCCACTTCAGGCCCCAGGCAGTAAGTGGGGAAATCACCATATTGGTACACCCTAATGCATTGTCTATACAATGCATTAGGCTGTAAAAATGATCGAGCCCTTTAGTAAAAGTAAAAAAGTAAAAAAAAAAAGTTTTAAAGTGTAAAAAAAAAAAAAAAAATTAAAAAGTTCAAGTAACCGCCTTTTGCCATTTTACAAACAAAAAAATAATTAAAAAGTTACACATATTTGGTATTGCCACATCTGAAAAGTCTGATCTATTAAAATCTAGCACAATTTATCCCGTGCGCTGGACACCATACAAGAAAAAAATTGCAATTAATGTAATCAATAAAGTTGCATGCATTCCAAATTGCTAGCAATAAAAAGTGCACTTCAACATGCAAAAAATGCCACCTCACTCAAGTCCGTAGGTGTTAGTACAAAAAAGTTATTGATCACAGAGAATGGCACCGCGGTGTAAATTTCAAAAATAGAAAATGTTTGGAATTTTTTTACGGTACCAAAACATAACGGAAGTCCTACATGTTTGGTATTGGTGGATGCGTATCAATCTGTAGAATACAGATAGCACATCATTTTTACCAAAGATTGAACGCCGCAAAGACAAAACTTCCACAAACATGGCGCAAATAAGTTTTTTTCACATTTTGCCCTACTAAGAATTTTTTGTGGTTTCCCATTATACAACAGGACAAGAAGCTACATTATTTCTCTATAATAGCTTTGAATGCTTGAAAAAGGAAAAGACTATTTCTGAAATGTTGCCACTGCCAGTAGACAGCAAGAAAAGTGAGCTCCTCTTCATTCGGCTTTGGATGCACATTATTCGGGACTTAACCCTTTGAGAAGGTGTTTTCACACCAAGATAAGTGCTGAGTTGCATTCTTAACTATTTACATTGCCATAGGTGTTTGTTCACAAGAAATGTCTATTGTATACACCGACTGAATATGAAGTAAAAGCTATTATAAAAAAATAATGTAGCTTCTTGTCCTGTTGCATGAGTGAAAAAAGGGAAGGAAGCAGGGTATTCCCTTGAAAGCTACTTGATGCGAATGTCAGCACGTTAGTTTTGCAATATATGGCGTACATGTAAAGTAAAGGTTTCCCAGTATAGCCTATGGTAATTTGAATAACATCATTATAAAGGACATATTTTCCTGCAAAATTAAAGCCCTCGTATGTCTATGTAGGTAGAAAAATAGAAAAGTTATGGCTCTAGGAAGGCGATGAGGGAAAAACAAGCGTGACAAAAAAAAGGTTCCATCAAGAAAGGGTTAAGTAGGAGTTGGATGTAAGTCAGATGTTTGTACTCGGTGATTGCCTGTATATGAAATTCTATGTTTATCATTCATTCTACTATAGCATAGTCTTGTATTAGAGAAACTGATTTTTGATAAACTTGGACACAGACACCTAACAAGTAACATGATTTTGTGAAGAAAATATTCTGTTGCAGAGTATTGAGAGTGTTTCTCATTTGGCAGCGTTCATCTCTTGCAGATTTTGCCCTTGGTCTTGCAGTAAGCAGACTTTGATATATAACCTGATTTATAACTATTCAGTTTGATACTTTGGTTTATCCTTGTTATTCAACTTTTTTCTTATTATTCAAACACTCTTTAATATGACTCAGATTTCGAACTCCGATTTTCTTACAGTTCCAACAACTATTTTGTTTTCAACAGTTACAGTTAAGGTGTTAGTCTCCTTCATGCTTCTGCCAATTAATTACTGTGAAGGTCACTTTAAGAAACTTTTGATGCATGGAAATTATTCAAAAATAAAGAAGAAAATAAAGTCCAGGCTATAATAAATACATATTAGATATAGTTGTATGGAGAAAATCACTTGTTAGATTGATCACCTAACAACATGTAATTGCATGAGCCACACTCACAAGAAAGCTGGAAATGTTCCATTGTTTTCACCACATTAAGAGCCTTATATATGAAAAATGTCTAGCGGTAAGACTGTCAAAGTAAACAGAGCTCAGCTTTTATTTTTCCAGAGCACTATATGAAGTAAAAGCTGAGCTCTGATTGGTTGCCGTAGGCAAACAAGACAATCTTACTGCTAGACATTTTTCATACATAAAGCCCTAAATTTCTGATCTAATCTGTGCATCCTTGACATGCCTGATGCCACCATATTTAACAAGTTCCCAGGCATAGATAAACTAAATACAGATGTAAAATTATATATACAATATAAGAGCCCTTATAATAAAATGAAATACTTTATTAATAAAGTGCAAATAAAACTGAGGTCGCCTGGGACCTTGTTAAAAGTGTGGCCGTTCGAAGTGTGTGGATGAATTAAAACCAGAATTAAACCAAGATTGTACAAGGATTGCAAAAAGGTCACAACTACTTACACTTTTCTCTTTCACTAACAGTTTTCTAACCCATTACATTCACCATACTTTTCCTGGTCACTATAATCTCAACCTCCATTTTCCTGAAACTAATTGCTTATTCCTGAAACCATCTGCTCGGCAATGTGCTCTTTATCTCACCATCCATTCTACCCTCTCATCTGTCTGCCACAACCAACCTCTTCCCCACTATCAATGTTTTTCGCACTAAACAGACCCAACCGATCCTACTCCCTAACCCTCTCTCTGCTCCTCCTGGCTGCTGGGGACATATCTCTTAATACATTCCCAGTATTGTTTCTCCCTTTCCTAATTGAGCCGTCACTACAAACTCCTTTAACACCTTGAACCTAGAACTTATTCCCTTGATCCCTACTACACCTATTGCTCTGTCAGGAATGCACGGTCTGTATGCAATAAACTCGCTTACATATATGACCTCTTTATATTATATAACTTATCCTTCCTTGGTCTGACAGAAATCTGGCTTACACTCTCTGACACAACTTCCCCAGCTGCAACTGTCGTTCAGCGACCTCGAATTTACCCATATTCCCCGCCCCGGTAACAAACATGAAGGAGGTGTTGGCCTTCTCTTAACTGATACCTGTTCCTCTATCCCCATTCCACTTCTAACTTCCCTCACTCCACCCTCCATTATGGTGCACTCTGTCCACATCTACTCCTCCAACCTCCAAGTGGTGGTCATCTACCGACCACCAGGCCCATTGCATTCCTCGACCACTTTGCTTCTTGGCTTCTCCACTTTCTTTCAACTGACATTTCCAGGATTATCATTAGAGATGGGGGAATTGATTCTAACAAAGTGGAATTCGTTTAGAATTTCAGGAAAACTTCGATTCTGAACGAAGTCGAAGTTTGGGGTGATTCGCGGGAACGAAGCGTGTTTTTAATTGATAAAATGGCTGCGAGCACATGTTGTTACATGGGGCAAAGAACTCTGGGAGGAAGAAAGGAGTAGCCTAAATGAAATGTGCAGAGATTACGCCAATCAGAGACCGGCATGATTCTGTGACGTCACCGCACTATATAAGTCCGGACGCGAAGCTGGCAGTTCACACTCCTCTCACTGTGCTGTGGAGTGAAGCTGCTGCCGCTGCTGCTGGGGTCTCACACTAAAGAAATAACTTTTATATAGCGATTTTTGGGGGTGTCACAGCTTGTCTCAGAGACTGCTTCTCTTACGTTCTACTTTTGATTTTGTGGGGTATTGGAATTGAAGTCCAGTGTGCGTCCAATTCAGCTGCTGGGATCTCACACTAAAGAAATAACTTTTATACAGCGATTTTTGGGGGGTGTCACAGCTTGTCTCTGAGACTGCTTCTCTTACGTTCTAATTTTGATTTTGTGGGGTATTGGAATTGAAGTCCAGTGTGCGTCCAATTCAGCTGCACATTTTATTGCTATCTGCTCAGTTCTTGAGCACATTGAATATCCAAGGGTTATCTAAGCCTGTTGTTGCTGTTGTATTCAGTTAAAGAAACAGCGAATTTACAATCCAAATACCACTTAATTTTTGGCTGCTCATTTCTTTTGCGCAATTTAGATTCAAGGGTTAATTCGATGATTTTTGTCTGCTGTTGTGGTCACTAAAAGAAACGGTGTTTTTCAACACCAAAGAAGAAATTTTGCCTGTAGCATAATTCATAACTGAAGGTTAATTAAGCGTTTTTCTGCAGTTGTGGTCAGTAAAATACACGTCGTTTTAACACGCTACAAAGCTGGTAATTTTTGGCAGCACATTTCTTTTGCGCAATTTAGATCCAAGGGTTAATTAAGCGTTTTTCTCCTGTTGTGGTCAGTAAAATACACGTCGTTTTAGCACGCTACAAGGTTGGTAATTTCTGGTAGTACATTTCTTTTGCGCAATTTACATCCAAGGGTTAATTAAGTATTTTTCTGCTGTTGTGGTCAGTAAAATACACGACATTTTAACACGATACAAAGCTGGTCATTTTTGGCAGCACATTTCTTTTGCGCAATTTAGATCCAAGGGTTAATTAAGCATTTTTCTGCTGTTGTGGTCCGTAAAATACACGTCGTTTTAAAATGCTACAAAGCTGGTAATTTTTAGCAGCACATTTCTTTTGCGCAATTTAGATCCAAGGGTTAATTAAGCGTTTTTCTCCTGTTGTGGTCAGTAAAAGACACATAGGGCGACATATATGAAGCTCGCCACGTCGGGGCGCACCTTTCCGCCGAAATCTGCGCCTGATTTATGTCGGCGCTGGGGCGCGCTCATACATTCCATGTAAAGTCCGCCGCGCCTCGCCAGTGTTTGAGGCGCCAGTGCGGGACTTAGGCCAATGCGGGCTGCGCCTAAGATTCGCCGCCGGAGGTAGTGCGGTCATACATGCGGGCAAAAGTCCGCCGCGCCTCGCCAGTGTGGGGGGCGCAGTGCGGGACTGAGGCGCTGTGCGGCGCTGCGCCTATGATTCGCCGTCCGAGGAGGTCCGCTTGTACATGCGGGGAAAGGTTCCCTGCACCTCGCCAGTGTGTGGGGCACAGTGCGGGGACATGGGCGCAATGCGGGGACATGGGCGCTGTGGCGGCTGCGCCAAAATCTGTTCCGATGCGGGGACAGGCTGGAAAACAGCGAGAAATCATTCTACATGTCGGTGCGGAGGTATGAATCAAAAATCTCCTTTATAAAGGCGTTCAACATTCTCAGAAAAAGAGCTGAAACCTAAAAAATACATAAAACAAAATCACTTTCCCAATATCCTAATTCAAGAATTAGGATATTGGAAATTGCCGGGAAATACAGTACTTCAAATTCTGAAAGCTATTCTCATTGGTCGGCATAACCCGGCCAATCAGAATAGGAACGACAGTGAACCATTAAAACCTATGGAGAACTATTGACCAATCAGAATCAAAGGCGGGACAGTTCAAAATACAGTAAAAATGCAGAATAGAGCTGATTGGTGGCTAGCGGGGCTTGGCTATCCCAGCCAATCAGAGTGCGAGCTACTTCTCCCATTGTAGTCTATGGAGGGGATGGGCGCAATGCAATCTCGGCGCTCAGGGGCCGTGCGGCATGGAGTATGAATAAAAAAATCATTTTTATTAAGTGTAAAACATTATCAGATAAAGCGCTGAAACCTCCTTTAAAAATAGGGAATTGCAATAGAGAGAATCGCCGGGAAATACAGTAAATCAAATTGTTTAAGCTCTTTGATTGGTGGGCAAAAAACCAGCCAATCAGAATAGGAGCGACAGTGGCCCATTATATCCAAATGGAGGAGAATTGCCCAATCAGAATAGGGGGCGACGGGACCCATTATAACCTATGGAGAAAAATTGACCAATCATATTCAAAGGAGGGACAGTTCAAAATACAGTAAAAGGCGGGAAACGAGCTGATTGGTTGAAGCGGCGGGGCTCGTCCAGCTTAGCCAAATCAGAGCGCCGCTACTTTCTCATAGAGTTCTATGGGAAAAAGAAATGCAGAGCGAGCTCTGTTTGTGATTGGCTAAGTTAAAAGAGGCGCGGTTATTTGGACCAATGGGAGAGCGAGCAATGCTCCTATGGTTTTCTAATACAATCTGAAATAAAACTGTACAGGGCCGAAATAAAATTATAAGAATACAGAAGTTGTTCCGATGTGTATATAAATGAATAATTAATATGGGGGTAACGAAATAAAAAATATTAATTCAATAAAATCATGTTTTTTTCCCTTTATTTTCTTTGGGCACCCATACTAATTATCCTTGATAACGAAAATAAAGAAAAAAAACCATGACTTTATTGATTTAATATTTTTTTTCGTTACCCCCATATTATTATTCATTTTATATACCCATCAGGACAACTTCTGTAGTCTTATAATTTGATTTGGGCCATGTACAGTTTTATTTAGATTGCATTAGAAAACCCATAGGAGCGTCGCTCACTCTCCCATTGGTCCAAATAACCGCGCCTCTTTTAACTTAGCCACTCACAAACAGAGCTCGCTCTGCATTTCTTTTCCCATAGAACTCTATGAGAAAGTAGCTCGCGCTCTGATTTGCTAAGCTGGACGAGCCCCCGCCGCTTCAACCAATCAACTCGTTTCTGCCTTTTTACTGTATTTTGAACTGTCCCGCCTTTGAATATGATTGGTCAATTTTTCTCCATAGGTTATGATTGGTGCCTGTCGCTCCTATTCTGATTGGTCAATTCTCCTGCATAGGATATAGTGGGCCACTGTCGCTCCTATTCTGATTGGCTGGTTTATGCCGACCAATCAGAAGAGCTTAAAATTTGAATTACTGTATTTCCTGGCGATTCTCTCTATTGCAATTCCCTATGTAGGCCGGTCCCCCGGCGACAAACGCGTTTTTCGGATTTAACTGATTTATTTTTAGAGAAGGTTTCAGCGCTTTATCTGATAATGTTTTACACTTAATAAAATGATTTTTTTATTCATACTCCATGCCGCACGGCGCTGAGCGCCGAGATTTCAGTGCGCCCATCTCTCCATAGACTACAATGGGGGGAAGTAACGCGCTCTGATTGGCTGGGATAGCCAAGCCCACGCTAAACTCAGCCAATCAGCTTTTTCTCTATTTTTACTGTATTTTGAACTGTCCCGCCTTTGATTTTTTATTGGTCTATATTTTCTCCATAGGTTTTAATGGGACACTGTTTGCTCCTATTCTGATTGGTCAAAACTTCTCCATAGGTTTTAATGGGTCTTTGTCGCTCCTATTCTGATTGCTGGCTTCTGCGACCAATGAGAACCACTTAAAAAAATTTAAATTACTGTATTTTCCCGCAAGTCTCTCTATGGCAATTCCTTATGTAGTGCCGGTCTCGGCGACAAACGCTTTGTTAGGGATTTAAGTGCTTTATTTTTAAAGGTTTCAGCGCTTTATCTGATAATATTTTACACTTAATAAAAATGATTTTTTTATTCATACTCCATGCCGCACGGCGCTGAGGCCGAGATTGCATTGCGCCCATTCTCCCATAGACTACAATGGGAGAAGTAGCTCGCGCTCTGATTTGCTGGGATAGGCAAGCCACCGCTAGCTCAACCAATCAGCTCTTTTCTGTCTTTTTACTGGGATTTTGAACTGTCCCGCCTTAGATTTTGATTGGTCCAAACTTCTCCATAGGATATAATGGGTTCTATGTCGCTCCTATTCTGATTGGTCAATTCTCCTCCATAGCTTATAATGGGTCTTTGTCGCTCCTATTCTGATTTGCTGGCTTCTGCCGACCAAAGAGAAATAGTTACAGAATTTGAATTACTGTATTTCCCGGCAATTCTCTCTATTGAATTCCCGATGTAGCACCGGTCCCCGGGACAAACGCATTGTTGGGATTGAATTGATTTATGTTTATAGAATGTTTTTAGCTCTTTTTCAGAGAATATTTTACAACTAAAAAATTTTTTTTTATTCATACTCCATGCCGCACGGCGCTGAGAGCGAGATTGCATTGCGCCCATCTCTCCATAGACTACAATGGGAGAAGTTTGCTCGCGCTCTGATTGGCTGGGATAGCAAGGCCCCGCAAACTCATCCAATCAGCTCTTTTCTGTATTTTTACTGTATTTTGAACTGTCCCGCCTTTGATTTTGATTGGTTCAAACTTCTCCATAGGCTATAATGGGTCCCTGTCGCTCCTATTCTGATTGGCCGAGATAGCTAAGCCCCCGCTAGCTCAGCCAATCAGCTCTTTTTTTGCATGTTTACTGTATTTTGAACTTTCCCGCCTTTGATTCTGATTGGTCAATAGTTCTCCAAAGGTTTTAATGGTTCATTGTCGCTCCTATTCTGATTGGCTGGTTTATGCCGACAAATGAGAATAGCTATCAGAATTTGAATTACTGTATTTCCTGGCAATTTCCAATATCCTAATTCTTGATGTTGCGCCGTTCTAGATTTTTGGAAAGGGAGTTATTTTTTTACTATTTTTTATTTTTGTGGGGGAGCTCTTGTCTGACAATGTTGTCCCCCCTTTATAAAGGCGATTTTTTTGGAATCATACTCCAGCCGCACGGAGCGGAGCGCCGAGATTTCTTTCGCGATCTTCTGCTTCCTCGCATGTTCCGTTCTTGCTTCACTTCGCCTCCGCCGGATCATTTAGACCAAAATAAACTAGGTCTGACTGTCGGAGCTGCGGGGCGCTGGGAATGCGCCGCGCTTTGGCGAGCCGCCATCGTACATGCCTCGGGGTTTTGAGTGCGCCGCGTCCCACCCGGACTAACCCCCCCCACACCGCGCCCCCTTTCCCCGCCCCTTCATGCGGGGCCAGCTGAAAGTGGCGAATCTGCGCCTAACACGCATCCCTGCGTTCCGACAGGGGGATTCGGCCGGAGGCCATTATACGCCAGAAAACGGGCAAAAAACCCGTTCATACATGTCGCCCATAGTTTTTAACACGTACAAAAGCTGGTAATTTTTGGCAGCCCCATTTCTTTTGCGCAATTTACATCCAAGGGTTAATTAAGTGTTTTTTTGCTGTTGTGGCTAGTAAAAGAAACAGTGTTTTTCAACGCCAAAGAAGAAATTTTGAATGTAGCATAATTCATATAAGAAGGTTAATTAAGCCTGTTTGTGCTTTTTAGTGATGAGCGATTACGTCGAATATCGTCATCGGGTCGATAGTCGATATCGTCAATTATCAAGACGATTTCCGATAGTCGATAATTGATTATCGCCGATGACATTAAAGTCTATGGGAGAGGAACAACACCTTCATTCTTACACCCAAACAGGGCTGGAGAAGCTGGAATTAACATCCACAACAGTCAATGGATACATGCTCATTTTAGTAGCAACACACTTAAGGATATAAAAGCCACAGAAAAAAAGTCACAGACCCATTCACTATACCGTCTTTGTACCACAGCTTGACCCTTAAACCTGCATGACTCACAAATTAAAAAGTGCCAGAAGGCAGTAATTATCATTTTAGTTGACGGACTTTGACTATGCCTGTCCTGGAACGCATTCATGACCCTTAAACCTGTCTGAACCCACAATTAAAAAGTGCAAGAAAAAGGATTTCTTTCAACCACCATTTTAGTTGAACTGGACATTGACTATACATGTCCCTGTAACGCAGCATGACCCCTCAAACCTGCAATGACCCACAGATTAAAAAGTGCCGGAAAAAGGAGTCTTTTCAACCCACCATTTTAAGTTGAAACTGGACATTGAACCTATACCTATCCTGGCGCATGTAAGACCATTAAACCTGTCTGACCCAACAGATAAAAGTTCCATAAAAAGGAGTCTTTGAACCACCATTTTAGTTGAACTGGACATTCGACTATACCTGTCCTGGACTGCAGTATACCATTAAATTCTTCTGAACCCACAGGATTAAAAAGTGCCTGAAAAAAGTAGTCTTTGAACCACCATTTTAAGTTGAACTGGACATTGCCTATATCTGTCCCTGGGCCACAGCATTTTTTTTGTTTACAAAGGACATGTTGTAAGCTGCATTTGGCACAGCAACATGCCCCCAGAAATTCAAAGAGTGACCCTTGAATCCACTTTTGTCAAATTGGTGAAGAACAAATTTCTGTTAGAAACAATCATTTTTTTTAGATATGGGGATCTGGTAGTATAGCTGCATTTCACAGCAAAATGCTCTAAAAATTCAAAACATGACCCTTGAGCCACTCATGACAATTGTGAAGACAAATATCTGTTAAAAAAACATTTTTTTTATAATAGGATCCTGTAGTATTGTTGGCATTTCAAAGCAACATGAGCCCAAAAAATTATAAAAATGACTTCTCAGCCACTGTTAAAAATTTGGTGAGGGATAATGCCCACATAGAAGCCACATTTCTGTCCAAAGGGACCATAATAATAGATGTATCTCACATCACCATGACCCAAAAAATTATAAAAATTGACTTCTCAGCCACTATTAAAAATGGTGAGGGAGAAATTCCACTTAGAAGCCAAGAAAAAAAATTTCAGTTCCAAAGGACCATGATTATAGCTGAATCGCACGCAACATGACCCCAAAACCATTGACAATGCGAAAAATTCTAAAGATGAAAGTAGTAAAATGGAATCCGTTTTGTCATGACACCTGAGTCTTTTACATTCTCCTCACAGCACAACCAGCAAATGAACTATTGGGAACTGAGAATAAAAATTGGCATTAGATAAATGATCAATAAAAAAAAAAAGTTTTACCAGAGGACCATTTCTGTGTTGAAGAGGAATGTGAAGTAGACCGGCAACTAATCGGTGACCTTCGTCAATTGGTGATCCACAACATCAACATAGTGATCCATGCCAGATTTATCTTGATTAAAGTCAAACGAATCGCCAATATCTGTGGTAAAGCCGGATGGTTTGTCTGTAATGAACTCCTCCAGCAGTAGCTGGAAGGTCCGCTCAGATATGACGCTGGGCTGCTGGGCAGGACAACACTCCTAGGCGTGGCGATAGAGCTTGGGGCCATTCAACCAATTTGAATACCCATAAGTCTATTGGGTCCGCAGATAGTCAAGCACCAAGATCTTAATCTGGTCTCTGTGTGTTGGATGTGTGCCCTGCATTGCATGCGTTGGTGAGGTGGTAAACAAAGTTTGCCCAAGGTGCACCCATATGCATCTGACACCTTGCCTGCTGCTGAGCCCGCTAAACGCCTATTTGGCAACTCTACTGCAGTCACGTCGCTGATGGTTGTTTCCCCACCGTGACAGTTTGGGTAACTTGAAGCATATGCAACAATGTTCTCCCAGTTGATCAATCAGCAGGTCTCCATTTCCAGCATTTTTCTCTCTATTTGGGTGGGTGGAAGAAAGTGCAGAGTTTGTTTTGTGACCGGGGATCCAGGAGGTGGCCACCCAGTAACTGTTTTTTGTGTCATTTTGATGGCCTTAATGGAGGATCATGTTGGAAGGAAATGGAGCATCCAAGCACTTCATGTGAGAGATGGAGCCCTTGATTTTCCCAAGCCTCTGGGTCGAGGGGCACTAAAAAAAAAATGCAAAAACTGAATCTTCCTCATCTTGGGCCTCCTCCGCCTCAAATTCGGCGCCACCCTCTTTCCAAGAGCAGGGACGTCAGTAAAGACGGTGTCTAGGAAATACCTCCGACCTCGCGCTTCCCTCCGCACAGGTTCAACACAGCCCTGACTTGCCTGAGATGATTGCACCCAGATAGCTGATTCCCACCTTGCACTAGCCCTGGACCCACGAACCACAGGCCTAATGAAAGTACCGATAAATTGTGAAACGTCCGGGCCTTGTGGATTATGATGGAAGAAAGGCTCCGTGTCCGTCATCTGTGTCCCTCCTCTTCCGACGCTGGCGTGGGACCTGTTGTTTCAGGAGTGTCCAACTTATCGTTCCAAAACTAAGATCACCACAATTGCTCATGCAGACAAGTGCATTGTCCGCACGTGACACATTTAGTGTGCTTCATCAAACTGGCAAGGATGGTGCATGAGCTCTTTCACCAGGCCGTCCACATCGGCTGTGGCGTCCAACACCCCGGAGGTCCGCAACCGCGCTTGTCAGGCCATGAGTCCTTCGTACTGCTAATGGCATTGCGCTGCTTGCCACAATCGCTGGACCATGTGGAGGGTGGAATTCACATTGAGTTGCCACGTCCAACAATGAGACGGTTTTGACAGGGAGGCCGAGGCTGATGCTGCAACGGAACAGCCAGGCGGGACGAAGCAGGGTGCGAACGGCGGAAGTTGCGAACTTAGACTTCGACCTATCCTCAGCAGGCCAGTCCAGACCCGGTTGTCTCTTTTAGAAATTTCAGTACGACAAGGTTCATGACATGTGTCAGGCAAGGATGTGCTCCAGCCTACCCGATCTTAAGGGTGTCCAGCAGATTTTCCGCCAGTTATCGCACACCACCTTGCCTGGCACAAGGTTCTGTCACCCAGCCAGCGCTCGGTCTCGTTGGGAGAAGCCGTCCACAACTCCTGAACCTGTGTGTGGATGTCTCCAAGACAATTGATTTCCACACGGTTTCTCTGGGCACGTGGATGTCCACCAGAGAACCTTGGGGGAAAGAACCCTGCACCTGCCCTCGGTTTTGAAGAGGCGTGCGCCGAGTCCTGAGATCCACCGTCACCCCAAGACATCCACCCCAGCTCACCCAGTGACTGTCACTAGAGATTAGCGGCGTTTGGCCTTGGCTACTATTCCATGTGTCGGTGGTCAGATTGGACATTTCCGGGCCACATAAGCAACAACGCGCTTGAAATTTTAGATGACACGTTGCTGGCCATGGCATGGACGCTTTCTGGCAAAGAAATGCCTGCTCGGGGGCATCTGGTATTGGGGGCAGGCAAGGGCCATGACGTGGCGGAACCATCTGTGTCCACAAGACGGAAAGACAACATTTCCAAGTCCAAAAGCCTGTCAATGCCTACATTCTAGGCTTTTGCGCTTTTGGGTATGGTTTGGGTTAAAGTGTATTCTTCTGCTCCCAAACCTGGAAGACAGAAGGCTGGCTGCTAGACTGGCCGCTGTACGCGTGGCAGGACCTCAAACAGGCGGGAGGAGAAGGGTAGGATGGTCTCTTGTGGGTGCTTGTGGTACTCCGGGCGACCGGTGAGGCTGAAGCTGAGGCTGACCTGGTCATGACTTGAAGAGATATGGGACAGCTGAGGAACTCTTGGTGTGGCGGAGGAGGAGGAGGCGGAGACAGATGTGTGACATGGTTGGAGGCCCGGCGTCGGTCTGGGCCTATTTTTGGCAAGTGTTGCCTCCAGTTTCAACTCATGCATTAGCTGCCTGTGACTAGACATTTTGTTGGTTGTTAACTACCTAAGTGTTCTAGCCTCTACTATGCGTTTACGGCAATAGGCGGCATAAGACATCGCTGGGTTGAATCAGAGGCTTGCTCAAAGAAGCCCAGGCTTGAGAGGTCCTGGAGCTTTTTGAAGCGATAAGCGAGAGCGGGGTTCCCGCGACCGTGTCGGCGGAAACAAATCACAGGACTTCTGCGACCGCCCTCTCCCTTTTTGAGGCGGACCCGTACTGACAAACCCCATCTCTTCCTCTCCTCTTCCAGTTATGAAAGCGCTCCGCAAGCAAATTCTTCTGAAAAGACCCCCGTATGGAACCGCAAAGTTTTCATCGATCATCAACAACACAGGTGACTTCGTTGTCCCTGACATTCCTGCAATCCAGAGGTGCGGTGCTACACGCAAGAGTGGACTGCAAGGCGTTGCCACCACCCGGGATTTTTGCCGATTTGACCTGCTGTCCTTCTCCTCCTCTGATGGCATCGAGTAACTGTGCGTCAGAGCAGAGAAAATCATCCTCTTTGTCCTCTATGTGAACTTATAACATGCCTTCCTGGACTCCAACCGCATTTTTTGTCCTCAAAGAGGGTCATGCAAAAATGGATTAATTCCACAGTGGTTGTTACACTAGTTGACATTTTGGGGCTGCTTTCATGTTGACGTATGCGTGATGATGCTGATGACACTATTTGTTTTGGCCATGACTGAGAGGACGAGGAGGTAAGACTGTCTGGATGCAGGATGCATTAACCCTGAAGGACAGATTCGCTGCAAAAGTGAAAAAACACTTATCTGTAAAGTATTCAGATAATAAAAGGTATTTTTATTAGGCACCTTTCAACTTCACCTTTGGAGACTACAAAATTGCTGATTCCCATTTAATTGCAAGGTGCCTCAATGAACAAAGTTTGTAGTGGTGCCAAAAGTTGAAAAAACACGATCTGTAATGATGTCGTATAATACAAGATATTTATGGCACCTTTACACTTCACCTGTGGTAACTACACAATTGCTGGATTCAGATTTAACTGCTAGTGTGCTCTATCAACACATCTGGACTGGTCAAAATGTTGCAAAAAACACGTATCTGTAATGTATTCGGATTAATAAAAGGTAGTTTTTGGCACTTTCAATTCACCTGGTGGTTGACTACAGAAATGCTGTGATTCCACATTTATGTGCAAGGTGCCTCATGAACAAACAGCTGAAGTGCGCCAAAAGTGAAAAAACACGTATCTGTAATGTATTCGTAGTAATAAAAGGTATTGTTGGCCCCTATCAATTCACCTGTGGTAACCACACAATTGCTGGATTCAAATTTAACTGCAAGTTGCTCAATCAACAAATCTGGACTGGGCAAAAGTGCAAAAAACGACGTATCTGTACTGAAATACGGGATAATAAAAGGTATTTTTTTGGCACCTTCAATTCACCTGTGGTGACTACAAAATTGCTGTATTCATCATAAAGTGCAAGGTGCCTCCATGAACAAAGCTTGAAGTTGCGCCAAAGTTAACAAACACTTATCCTGTAATTTATTTCCGGATAATAAAAGTAATTTTTAGGGCACCTATCAATTCACCTTTGGTAACTACACAATCTGCTGTATTCAAATATAACTGCAAGGTTGGCACTATCAACAAATCTGACAGTGCAAAATAGCAAAAAACTCGTATCAGTATATTTATTCGGATAATAATAATGATTTTTGGAGCACCTTTCAATTCACCTTGGTTGGTGACTACAAAATTTCTGTAATCACATTAAGTGCAAGGTGCCTCAATGAACAAATCCCCCCTCAGTAGTGCGCCAAAGTGAAAAAACACTTAATCTGTAATTATGTCGGATAATAACAAGGGTATTTTTATGTGCACCTATCAATACACCTGTTGTAACTACACAATTGTGTCAGTATTCAAATTTTAACTGCAAGGTGGCTCATATCAACAAATCGTTGACTGTGCAAAGTGTCAAAAAACACTTATCTTTAATGTTTCGTATAATAAAAGGTATTTTTTAGCACCTTTCAATTCACCTGTGGTGACAACAAAATTGCTGTATTCACATTTAAGTTCAAGGTTCTCTCAAATGAACAACAGCAGTAAGGTGCGCCAGAAGTTGAAAAAACACGTATCTGTTATGTATTCGGATAATAAATGTTATTTTTTGGGCACCTATCAATTCACCGTGTGGTAAACTCACACATTGCTGGATTTCAAATTTAACTGCAAGGTGGGCACAATCACACCAATCTGACTGGGCAAAAGTGCAAAAACACGTAACTGTAATGTATTCTGATAATAAAAAGGTAATTTTTTGTGCACCTATCAATTCACCTGTGGGTGATACAAATTCTGTAATCACATTTAATTTTAAGTGCCTTCAATGAACAAAAAAAAGCTGAGCGAGCCAAAGTGAAAAAACACATATCTTAATGTATTCTGGATAATAAAATGTAAATTTTGGCACCTTTCATTTCCCCTGTGGTGACAAAATTGCTGTATTCACATTTAAGTGCAAGGTGCCTCAATGAACAAAGTCTGTAGTGCCGCCAAAGTGATATAAACACGTATCTGGTAATGTATTCGGATAATATAATGTTATTTTATGGGCATCTTATCAATTCACCTGTGGTGACTACAAAATTGCTGTATACACTTTAAGTGGCAAGGTGCCTCCACAGAACAAAGCTGAGTGCGCCGAAAGTGCAAAAACACGTATCTGTAAATGTATTCGTATAATAAAAGGGTATGATTTTTGTGCACCTTTCAATCACCTGTGGTGACTACAAAATTGCTGTATTCACATTAATTCAAGGGGCCTCAACGAACAAAGCTGTAGTGCGCCAAAGTAGAAAAAACACATATCTGTAATGTCTTCGGATAATAAAAGGAATTTTTTGGCACCTTTCATTCACCTGTGGTGACTAACAAATTTGCTGTATTCACATTTAAGTGCAAGGTGCTCTACAATGCACAAAGCTGTAGTGTTCCAAAGTGAAAAAACACGTATCTGTAAAGTAGTTGCGGATAATAAAAGGAATTTTTTGGCACCTTTCATTCACCTGTGGTGACTACAAACATCTGCTGTATTCACATTTTTAAGTGCAATGTGCCTCAATGAACATAGCTGTAGTGCGCCAAAGTGAAAAAACACGTATCTGTAATGTATTCAGATAATAAAAGTATTTTTTTGTCACCTTTCAATTCACCTGTTGGTAACTACACAATTGCTGGATTCAAATTTAACTGCAAGGTGGCTCTATCAACAAATCTGGACTGGGCAAAAGTGCAAAAAACACGTATCTGTAATGTTAGCCAAGGATCAATAGTATGGGTTCAACGAAAATAAAGAAATAAACATGATTTTATTGATTTAATATTTTTTTTCGTACCCCCATAATTAATCATTCGATTTATATACACATCTGGAACCACTTCTTTATGTGTTATAATTTTGATATTCGGCCCTGTACAGTTTTATTTCAGATTTGCAATATTAACCCATCGGAGCGACCTCTCGGCTTCCTCTCGCATTGGTCCAAATAACAGCGCCCTTTTAACTAAGCCAATCACAGAGCGCTCTCAGAGATTTCTTTTTTCCCCCATAGAACTCTAATAGGAAAGTAGCTTGCGCTCTGATTGGCTAAGCTGGACTGAGCTACCAGCCGTTTCAAACCAACAGCTCGTTATGCATTTTACTGTAATTTTGAACTGTCCCCCCCATTTGAATATGATTAGTTAAACTTTTTCTCATAGGATATAAAGGGACATTGTCCGCTCCTATTCTGATGGGTCAATTCTCCTACCATAGGTTATAATGGGACATTGTCGCTCCTATTCTGATTGGCTGTTATGCCGACCAATGAGGAAATAGCTTAAACAATTTGAATTACTTTAATGTCCCGCAATTCCTCTATTGCAATTCCCTATGAGCGCCTGGTCTCGGCGACAAACGCGTTTTCAGGGTTTTTTAACTGCTTTATTTTAAAGAAGGTTCTGCTCTTTATCTGATAATGTTTTGTACCCTTAATAAAAATGATTTTTTTTATTAAAATTTCATGCCGCACGGCGCGACGCCGAGATTTCAGGGCCCATTCTATAGACTAAAAGGGAGAAAGTAGCTCGGCTCTGATTGGCTGGATGAAAAAGCACCCGCTAGCTCAGCCAATCACCTTTTCTGTCTTTTACTGTATTTTGAACTGTCCCCCCTTTGATTTTGATTGGTCCAAACTTCTCCTTTAGGTTTATAATGGGATTTTCGTCCTTTCTGTTTTGGTTTTAATACCCCTTCATAGGTTATAATGGGAATTGCGCTCCTATTCTGATTGGTTTTTTGCGACAATGAGAATGCTTAAACAATTTAAAATTAGTTTTCCCCGGGCATTTCCTAAATTGCAATTCCTATGTAGCGCCGGTTTTTTGGCGACAAAAGGTTGTTTTGGGTTTTTTTAACTGCTTTATTTGTAAAAAGGATTCGGCTCTTTATCTGATAATGTTTTACATTTTAAAAAAAAATCATTTTTTGTTAATCTTTACCGCACGGCGCTGAGCGCGAGGATTTCAGTGCGCCCAACTCTCCATAGACTATAAGGGGAGAAGTGTCGCGCTCTGATTGGCTGGGTACGAACACCGTAGCCCCCAAATCCTTTTTCTGTCTTTTTACTGTATTTTGAATTTCCCCCCTTGGTTTCTGATTGGTCTAAACTTCTCCATAGATAGAAGGGTCTTTGCGCTTTTTGATTGGCCGAGTTTCCCCAAAGCCCCCGCTGCTCCCCCAATCGCCTTTTCTGTCTTTTTACTGTATTTTGAATTACCCTGCGTGGATTTGTTTGGGGTCAACCCTTCCCCATGGGTTTTAAGGGTTCACTGTCCTCCCTATTCTGTTGGCTGTTTATGCCGCCCACGAGAAAAGGTTTCAAAATTTGGATTACTGTATTTCCGGAAATTTTTCCAAATACCCTAATTCTTGATAAGCGGGTTCTAGAGTTTTGGAAAGTGTTTTTTTTTTTTTAAGTATGTTTATTTTTTTTTTCAGCTTTTTTCTGACACTGTTTACCCCCTTTATAAAGGGATTTTTCGGAATCATACCCTGCTCACGGAGCAAGCGCCGAGTTTCTGTCGCGATCTTCGATCTCTTCCTCGCATTTTCCCCTCCCGCTTCACTTCGCCCCCGCCGGGGCATTTGACCAAAAAAACCCGGTCTGCCTGTCGGAGCTGCCGAGCGCGCACTGCGCCTCGCTTTGCCCACTCGCCATGTACATGCCTGGAGTTTTTGAGCGCGCCGCTCCCCCCCCGGAAAGCCTACCCCCCGCCCACACCGCGCCCATGCCCACCCCCCCATGCGGGGGGGCGCTGAAAGTGGCAACACTGGTAACACTGATTTCCCCGGTCCACAGGGGGATTCGGGCTGGGAGGGCATATAAGCCAGAAACGGGGCGAAAAGCCCAAACATAATGTGGCCCTAAGTTGGTGAACTTTTCAGTATTCTTTATAGAGTTGTTGTGTTCGCCGGGGCCTCCCCCACCCCCCCCCTCCCCCCGTGACTTAAGGGTAGATGCTCCTTTAAAATTCTCTACCTAACTACATAAAATCTTCCAATTCTGATCTAAAATAAGTTGAAGGATCACTCTAACAGTAGAGCTTTCTTGTGAAGAAATAGAATAATTTCGTGGCTGTTTTTTATACAGGCAGGCGCACTCCCCCGCTAGAACGCTAGAGGGCATGATCATGAACAGGAAGGGCTGTTCTAGTAAAACGAGGTCATGTGATTTTTCCAGCCCAAACGCAACCATACACATCCCCGTTGAGTCGCACCCATCTCACCCGCTCTATTGTAAACATTTGGCTGGGCCGCCAAAATGACGGAAGGGGCCCAAAAAGGGCGATATTTAATAGATTATGCACAGATTTTAACCTAAAATTTTTGCTGCAAAAAACCCACAACGTAAATACCCTGCCCCTTTCAAATTTTCGTAATATGCTCAACCTATTAGCGCCAAAGCATGATCATCTTATTACAAAAGGTACAATAAAGGACCCCATCAGAGTTTTGTTTTGCAAATTTGATAAGTTTATAACCTTTATTAACACCCACTATAGGTGGGACTTGGGTCTCCTTGGTGGGTTTTCATTGAAAAATCGCGGTAAAAGACGTCCGGCGCTTTACATAGACTCCTGTAGTAAATTTTCTGCCCTGCTCTGGCGTTTTTTAGAGCATGTTGCAAAAGACGACCAGTAAAAAAAACGAGCAGAGAAAAGAAGCTCAGTGTAGACAGCAGGACGTTTTTACATTAGAAGTCTATAGAAGATGTTTTCAGTCGTTTTTCCAGCGTTTTTTAGAAAACGAAAAACGCTGAAAAAAACTGACGTATTTCTGTGCTGTGTAGACATAGCCTTACATGTGTCTGTCAAACAACTATCTGTCTCACACGTCTGTCTGTCTCACACATTTGTCATAGTCTAACATGCCATAGATAGACACATGGCTGAGCGGCTCTATCCATGCCCTTGCTTGCACCACAATTCAGCCAGCCAACAACCTCACCGGCAGCCTATAATGGACAGCAATGGAGAAGACATGCCTGCTGCCTGCTCATAAACCTCTTTCTCTACCACCATGCTGTTTCCCCTGTTTGTGCTCCATTTGGCTCCTAGACAAAATCATATTTGGGCAGTGGCATAGCTAGAACTTTTGCCACTAAGTTTACCTCCCACCTTTTACAGACTACATCCACACTATATTATAGGCCCTTGTTTACACTCATGCATAATGATCATCACTTAAGAAAAATCATGTTTTTATGTTACTGTAGAGAGTGGAGTGGGAGTACGAAGGTGCAATGGTACATTGGTATAAAGGTACATTGAAGGGGCAGGGGGTAATGACAAGAGCTCAGGGAGAAACAGAAAGGCAGTTAGTGGCAGCTGGTTGCTGAAGCGAGCTGACGTGTCAGATTGTACAACAAGACTCAAAGCCAAAGAAATTCTAATTAAAAAGGCCCCGGAAAAAAAACCCAAAAAGGAAATAAGTATGGTAAAACCTGGGATGAGCAAATTGTAAAACTAAAAGAATAAGTGGACGAGAGGGAGACCCCTTTCCTACAGGCATGCGGGGGAAACTGCTGTGACATTGGGCTGTATGGCCGAATAACGAGAATAAAGCAATAAGCTTTTTAATAGAAACTGTATCAGTCCAATTTTTTGAAAAGGGCAGAAAAAATGCGGAACACAGAACACCCGAAATAGTGGGCGTCTGGCAGAATAGGAGAAGACATAAAAAAAATTTTCCTTTTCTGCACTGTTATAGCGGGGCTCCCCGAAAATATGACACAGGGGATGCTAGAGACAGCCGATGATGGTCCCCTTAGAGATGTTAAAGGGAAGCTTGTGGATAATAAAAGAAAAACAGGAGGACAACGCATGATGTGTCCACCGAGAAACTGCATTAAAGACCAGGATCAACAAAATTTAAAAGTCATGTAAATGAAACACTGAATGCTTTGTTGCAGGAAAACTGGCACTTAAAGGCAAATTTTTAGAGTCTGTAAAGCAAAAAGAATCAGCTAAAGGGAAAAAGGGGAAAAATCAGAAAACCAAAAGTGCTATTAAAAAAGAAAGGGGCATGTGTGGCTGAATCGCATTTAATACAAGTACAGGCGATCACAAGACATGTATGGCGCATGGGACAAGCCACATGAAAATAAACAGAAGTTTCTTTTCTATCCTGGACCAAAGCAGATCAGAAAAATGTCATCTTAGCACATGGTCAGTATATACTTCAGAAGGAATAGGAGATGGCTACCTCCATGCCAAGTCTCTCCAACAGAAAACCAAGAAAGATCAAGTTAATAGGATGTGCTCTATGTTCCAAGTCTGAAAGCCAACTTGTTATCAGTGAAGAAACTCACGAAGACAGGGGATGTAGTTACTGTAAGGGTTCGGCTCGTGGATCTCGCTGGACAAGCCGTCAAGCGATGATAGTTAAGCACGCCAGGGAACGGAATCTACGTAGCCCCGTTTTTTCTCCAGAGCCGCCGCAAAGGGGGATGGGACTATGTGCGGCGTGAGGCTACCAGAGTCGTTACCCCTGACGGGACTTGCCTGCGGTGGCGGCCGGGGTAGTGGCTTGTACAAAAATCATAATCCAAAGGCATAGTCGGGGGGACAGGCAGTCAAGTCAGGCAGGCGGCAGAAGGTTCGTGGTCAGAGGACGGGCAGAACGGTCAGGGCAGGCGGCAAACAGGCAAGGTAAGGAAACGTAAGCAGGGTATTGGTACACTGGTAATCATTACGGAACTAGAGAACTCTAAGCTTGACTAACAACACCAACGTCTGGCAACGAGTGCTGGGGACATAACCTTGATATAGGACCCAGTGCCCGGCACTAGCCAGATTACCGGACATGGCCCTTTTAAATTTAGACTGCCTTCGCGCGGTGCTAGGGGGAGGGGCATGGCACGACGGCCGGGACAGTAGGAAGCGGTGTGCACAGGAGCGCGGACAGGTTAAGAGAGCCGGCGTGGGGAACAGGGGCTGGTCGCGGGGTGACCGCGATGGCCCGCGCCGGGCCCTCAGCAGGCAGAAATTCGGCCGCAGGGGCTGCGGCGCCCGCAGCCGCCATGAATGTACCCCTCCCCCCCTTTAGGTCTTCCCCTCTTTTTTTTTAGCTAGCAAGGAGATCAGGGTGGACAGGTGGCTTCTGGTTCCCACGAAAGCTCCTCTGGCCCGAACCCTTCAGTCGATGAGGAAAAAACGCTTCCCCCTCACTGTTCTTCTGCGCCGACTACTTGACCTCAAAGATGTTATCAGAGTTGGCCACAGGAGAAGGCAAGACAGATCACGGGAGAAGCGATTCAGCACACAGGCTTGAGGAGCCGAGACATTGGGAAGGGTTCGGGACACGCAGGAGGGGAGGGCAAGCGGAGCTTGTAGGAGACCGGGTTAATCTGACGAAATACCACAAAGGGCCCAAATCTTTTAGGGCCCAATAGTAGCTGGGTACCTTGAAACGGATGTATTTGGCCAATAGGCAAACCCTATCACCTGGCTTAAATATAGGGGGAGGTCTCCGTGGGTACCTATCGGCATGCTTATAGTACGAGTGGAAGCCTGAAGAAGGGGCCTGACAAGTGACCTGCCAGAGTATGACTTGTTGTCTGTATTTGGGCATCCACGGCCAGGACGTGCACGAAACGGCCCAGGGGGGAGAGGCGGGTGGGGATGTAACCACAAACCCAATAAAAAAGGTGAGCAGCTCAGCGGACTCTGAATCTTAGAGATTTATATGAGAATTCGCCCCAGTGGAGAAGGTCAGACCCAGTTATCCTGACGGGCAGAACCCAAAATGTCACAAGATAAGTGCCTAAGACTTGGTTGACCTTCCACCTGCCCGTTTGGTCTGAGGGTGGTACGCAGATAAAAAGTCCAGCTGAACCCGTAACTGGCCACAGAGAGCCCGCCAGAAATATAGATACAAACTGGATCCCCATCAGAGATGAGTGCAAAGGGAGTCATGCAATCGAAGATGTGGTGGGAAGAAGAGCTGGGCTAGCCAAGGGGAGTGCGAGGGTAACCCGGGCTGGGTCACAAAATGTTTTGCCATTTTGTAATCTGTCAACCAACACCCAAATGACCGTGTTTCCGATGAGGCCGGTTGGTCAAGTGACAAAATCCATAAGCAATATGGGACCAAGGCTTCTACTGGCCACCGGAGAGGTTGAAGCAGACCCGCGGGTCTGAGGCGAGACTTTGTTCAGAGCACAGGGAGGTACAGGTAAGACAAAGTCTCTAACGCTCATGCGGTGAGAGTGGGCCAACAATAGTATCTTCGAGATGAGTTGTACGGATTTGTGAATCCCAGGATGACAGCTGTTTGAGAAGATTGTCCCCCATTTTTATGGAATTCGAGGCCGAAAGCAGGAAGGACATAGGTACTTCCAAGGATGGGTAACTCTTGCAGGGTCTACAGGAGTGCGAAAGAAGCCGTTCAGGAGGAATGATGTGCTGCAGGGAATGGCTCCAAGCCCCACAGTATTTGTCGGAGATCTAGAGAGATGCGTTTAACGCACCTGACGTTTTTTTCTGCGGGTCGGAAGTGTAGGAGGAAATCAAATCGGGCACAGAAAAAGCGACATCTGGCCTTGACGTGGATTCATTCGTTGGCAGATTGTGATATAGAAGATTCTTATGATCTGTGTGAGTCTCTTATGGGTTGGTGAGCCCACTCCAGAAAGTGACCACCATGCTTCTAGGGCCAATCTTTATAGCAGGAAGTTCCAATCACCGATAGTGTATTGCGTTCGGCAGAAGTGAAGGTCTTGGAGAAGAATTCCACATGTCCGCAATTTCCCCTCGAGGGGGATATCTGAAGAAGAACGGCGCCGGGCACCAACTGAGGGAGGCTGTCGTCCTCTAAGACAAACGGGAGCTGAGGTTCGGACGAGGAGAGAAAACAGTGAGCGGAAGGCAACGCTGCTTTCAGACGTTTTTGATATGCCTCTTGGGCTCGGGAGGGCCATGATTTGGGAGTCGGCACCCTTCTTGATGAGGGCCACCATTGAGCACCAGAAGGAGATTGGGGGATAAATTGCCTGTAGTAATTGGCAAAGCCTAAGAAGCACTGGATGGCCCGAAGGCCCACCGGGAAAAATCACGGGGGGTGGCATTGCAGAAGACTGCTGAAGAGCTTGGCGGGGTCTATCTGTAGACCTTTTGTTTCAGACACGATGTACACCTTAGAAGGGCAGGGTGGTGACGTTAGACACAGGCACTTCTCCAACTTGGATAAGTGGTGGTTTCGGTGACGTCTGAGCCACCTGGCGGACATGGTGACGGTGAGTTCTAGGTCTGGAGAACAGATGAGAATTATCGTCTAGATAGACTATAACGCTGACGTATAGAAGATCCGATAAGATCTCATTAACGAAATTTTGGAAGACAGCCGGGAGGTTCCAGTAGCGTTGTCGAGACCAAATGGCATGACGAGATATTCAAAGTGGCCTTACCGGGTGTTAAAGGCTGTGTTTTCAATCGTCACCTTTTCGGATGCGGATCTGATTGTAAAGCACGCGAAGGTCCAGTTTTGAAAAAATTTTTGCGCACGTAGGCGGTCAAATAGTCAGAGATCAAAGGCAGTGGGTTATCGATTTCTTTACGGTTATTTTGTTCAGGCCACGATATCGATACAGGGCCGAAGGGTACCATCTTTCTTTTAGACAAGAAAGAATCCGGCCTCGCGGCGTGAGGACGACTTGCGTATAAAAGCCTGTTGCGGAGATTCTCTTGAATATTGTTTGGACATGGCCTTTGTCTCCGGACGGGAAAGCGGG
This sequence comes from Phyllomedusa bahiana, assembly GCA_025379985.1. Taxonomy (NCBI): domain Eukaryota; kingdom Metazoa; phylum Chordata; class Amphibia; order Anura; family Hylidae; genus Phyllomedusa; species Phyllomedusa bahiana. The sequence continues at coordinate 20,910 of JAODAL010015390.1, read as the reverse complement.
TACACTCTGCCTCGGGGGAGGAGTGTACCAGGTTGCAGGTCAAGTAGGGCAATCGAACGGCCGGGGCGGAGGGCAGGAGTCAGGCTGTCTTTCAGAAAAAAACATCGGAAAAGTCCTGGTTAGAGCAGGATGACCTGGCAAAGACTTCATAGGTCGGGTAGATGGCAGATCGACGGGCTGGGCAGAGCGACTGTTGGGGCAAACGTTGAAGTGGCATGCCGGGCCCCAATGGAAGATTCTCACCTGTAATTCCTGTTTAGGGTCGGAGCATGCTCTTGTAACCAGGGGAGGCCCAGAAAGGATTCAGATGAGGAACGTGGCGAGTATGAGTAGTTTCACTGTTTCCTGATGTAGCGCCCCGATCTGCAGGGAGAGGGGAGCAGTGCAGAAACGAATGGACATCTTGAGGAATTCGCCACTGACTGAGGAGTCAAACATGGGTTTCTGCAGGGGGGGTCTCTGGATGCCGTACTGGGACAAGCGCGTGGCTGATAAAGTTACCGGAGGCGGACCCTCGAGGTTCCAGGAAGGCGGCGGACTGAAAGGTGCTGTCCGGCGCCGATGTTCCACATAGAACTAGGAACGGTCAAGGCGGGGAGAGGCCGCTCTGACACCTAGGGTGGCCTCTCCTGCGGAGCCCTAGGTGCGGGTGTTTCCCGGGCGTACCGGATGTCCCAAATGAAGTGGCCTGGCACCGCCACTGTAGAGGAATAGCTGCCTCTGACGTCGCTGGGTGGAGCGTTCCTCCTGGGTCAAAGAGCCCTTTCAACCTTGAATGGGTTATCCTCATGAACCGTTGGCGGAGAAAGTGGAGGAGCATTGGACAGACAGAGCTAAGGAGGTAGCCGGCGTGGTCGAGTAGGCTCGCGCTGGAGGCGGAGCTCATTTGTTGTCTTTCAGCAAAGCGGATTATCGATCAGGTGGCCAACCGAAATCATTCATCCAGCGAGGTAGGCAGGTCCCGTCCCGCTGAGCTCATCTTTAATGGTCTGGACGGCCTTAGCTCCAGAACGTTGCCACTAAGCCTCGTTGTTCCAGTCCACGTCTATGGCTAAGGTGCGGAACTGCACCGAGTATGTCCCACAGTGGAGGTCCGCCTGTCGGTGACGGGCAGAGCTGCAGCAGCAGGGAGGTGCGACAGGTTCTCAAAGACGGTGCGGAACCACTGGAGAAAGGCTGCAGATTAGCCGTCAGAAGATCTCCTCGGTACAACAATGGAGTGGCCCAGCAGTGCTTCATAGGAAAGCTTAATATGAAGGCCCTTTGGCCCGCTCAGTAGGAAAACTGATGACCCCAGATCTCGATGTGGATGGAGCATTGGACTGATGAAGACTCAGCACTCTTGGGGTCTCCATCCTAGCGTGAGGGGAAAGCGACAGATGCAGAGAAGATTCCCAGAGTAGGGGCCTGGAGTGCCGAGGCTGCAGGAGCAAAGGTACGACGAGACGGCAGCATGATGCAGGCGGAGGTTGGCGGGGCAGCAAAGAGTTTCTGCATTCATGGCCTCGAGCTGGGCGGATGCGCTGTCTCTGCTGGGCCGACGGCCGTTCGGCAACGTCCCGGAGTTCGGGGCAGAGGTACGCTGGCGGAATCCAGGGCCTGCTCTGTACTGTAGGTTCGGTGGATTCGCTGGACCACAGCAAGCGATGTAGTTAAGCCACGCCAGGGAACGGAATCTAAGTAGCCCCCGGTTTTCACCAGAGCCCGCCGCAAAGCGGGATGGACTTGCTGTGGCGTGAGGCTACCAGGTCGTTACCCCTGACGGGACTTGCCTGCGGTGCCGGCCGGGTTACTGTGTGGTACAAATTCGTAATCCAAAGGCGTAGTCAGGGACAGGCAGAAGGTCAGGGCAGGCGGCAGAGGTTCGTCGTCAGAGACGGGCAGACGGTCAGGGCAGGCGGCAAACAGGCAAGGTCAGGAAACGTAAGCAGGCGGCTGGTAAAATGGTAATCAATACGGACACTAGAGACCTCAAAAGCTCACTAACGCACACCAACGTTCTGGCACCGAATGCTGGGGGTGTAACCCTTATATAGGACCAGTGCCCGGCACTAAGCCAATTATCGGGACTCTGGCCCTTTAAATCTAGACCAGCCGTCGCGCGCGCGCGCTAGGGGGCGGGCATGCGCACGACGGCCGGGACGGACAGGAGCGGCGTGCACAGGAGCGCGGCCAGGTAAGAGAGCCGGCATGGGGACAGGGGTGGTGACCGCGATGCCCGCGCTGGGCCCTCAGGGGGAACGGCCGCAGGGGCAGCGGCGCCCATGGCTGCCATGACAGTTACTTTTATGGATGACAGCTGCATCATCACAAGAGAGGGTCATACTCTTGCAAAAGGAAATATCAAAGATGTATTGTACCAGTTACAATATCATGAGGCTGTTTATACTGTCAAACAAGAACATGAGAATTGCATCCATGTGTGGATCGACGTTTGGGCATAGGGACCAGAAGCAATAAGAAAGCTAGTTCAGGAAGAGCTTGGTAATGGCATTACAATTGACCAATGCAGTCAGAAATGAGGTGTACTAGCTGCCTTAAAAGGTAAAATGAAAAGGGGAAAAAATTTTCCCTAAAACAGCACACTACATCAGCCCAGCCACTGAACTTGATTCATACAGATGTGTGTGGTCCAATGAGTACTAAAAACACTGGAAAGAAGAGATATTTTCTCACATTTATTGATGATTACTCCAGATATACAATTGTATACTTGCTTCATAGCAATATGGAAGTTGCAGAGAAACTAGAAGAGTTACCTAGTTTGAAGTATCCAACAAACTTGGAAGAATGCCAAAGACACTGCTTGCTGACAATGAAACTGAATATAAAGGTGGAAAGACACAAGCCATTTTAAAAAAGAATGGAATCGTGTTCCAGACTACCATACCATACCACTCAGAACAGAATGGTGTCGCAGAGAGCAAAAACCGAACTCTTTGTGAAAGTGGAAGAAGTATGCTTTTTGATGCCGAGCTATCAACGACATATTGGGGAGAAGCAATAATGACTGCTTGCTATCTTCAAAACAGATTACCAGGGAAAGCTACAAAGAAAACTCCATATGAGCAATGGAACAAAAATAAGCCGAATTAAAGCACATAAGAATATTTGGAAATAAGGCATTTGTACATGTTCCTAGAGAAAAGCGTAAAAAAAGGGGAAGCTCATGAAAAGGGAAAGGGAGTCTGGTAGGTACAGTAAAACCCCAAAAAAGGATACAGAATCCTGCACCCAGAGACCAACAAGGTGACAATCAGCAGAGATGTAGTAATAGATGAAAACTCTGTATCACTCAAATTTCATGAAGTTACTCCAATAATTGCACTTTAGCCACAGAAGCAACCACAGTCACAAATTCAAGAAAACAAGGAAGAAGACGCTGAAGTGTGGGTCGACTCTCAAGTTACTGGAGAGGAAACTCAGGAAGGGAAGATCTCTCCTTAAGGAGAGTACTGAATGAACGGCTTGTAGAGTTTTTGTTTTGCCTTTTCGCCCTCTACTTAGCATCTGCATATCACAAGGCATTAGGGGAAAAAGGGGCTGAGAAACCACAGCGCCCTCTGTTGGTTGTAACAATCCTCAATTTGCATTTGACCACGAGTCTTGAGAAAGCAAAAAGGATTTTTTAGCCAAGCCAGTTTTCTTCTTTACAGACAACGCTGTTTCGGGATTTTTGTCCCTCTTCAGTGCAGAGTAGAGAAGATACTGGCTGGCTGTAATACCTGCTGAACCATCAGTCAGGAGATCCAACAGGTGTAACAAAGGTATTCCAGCTAAACGCCTGTCCTACATGGTGAAGACACATTGTGAGTCAGAGCCTCAGTCATGGGAAGAGATGCAACTACTACCAGTCCATGAAAAGCAGAAATGGATTAAAGCTGCAGATGAAGAAATTGAATCTCTTCAACAGCTTCAGACATGGAAGATTACCAAGCTACCACAGGGTAAGAAAGCAATTGGATGTAAGTGGGTTTTGAAAACAAGTATGGGCTTTGATGGTAAAGTGCATAGATTTAAGGCAAGCTAGTTGCAAAAGGGTACTTAAAAAATATGGAGAAGATTTGATGCTACATTTTCTCCAATTGCTAAACAAACAACATTCAAGAGTGTTAATGTTGTAGCAGCGGTGGGAAGCATGAAGTAAGACATTTTGACATTAAGACAGCTTTTCTAAAATGGTGACATTGGGAAGAAGAGGTTTATATGACTCAACCAGAAGGGTTTTATTAAAAAAGGAGAGAACACCTTGTGTGTAAACTGCAAACATCTCTTTATGGCCTAAAACAATCGGCATGAGTGGGAAGATGAATGACGTTTTTGCTAAAAGAGGGATTTTGAAGAAGTCAAGCTGATCCGTGTTTATACACTAAATGTACAGCAGATAAGTGGATGTATGTTTTTTCTGTATGTTGATGAAAGTCATCATGCTCATCAAGAAGAAACTGAAATTACAAAGTAGGAAAAAATTTTTAACCAACATTTTGAAACAAAGGACCTTGGAAAAGTGACACATTATCTGGGAATCCAGATTCAGAGAGAAGAAGATGGAAGTTTCCTTCTCAAACCCGAAAGCTTAAATTGTCACAGTCCTCAACAGTTTGGAATGTCAGAAGCCAAAAGGGCCTTTCAACACCAATGGATCCATTCTTACCTAAAGTTGGAAGGAGAAGATTTTCTACTACCTAACAATGAGAGTTACAGAAAAGCAGTGGGGGCACTTTTGTACATAGCCACAACTACTCGGCCTGATATCACAGCGACAACGGGTATTCTGTGCCGACATGTAAGTAAGCCACGTCAAAGAGACTGTAATGCAGTTAAAAGAGTTCTTCAATATCTGAAGCAAACTCAAGACATGAATCTAAAAATATCTGCAAATGGTGATCTAAAGCTCACAGGCTTACGTGGGGCACAGATGGCCGGAGATTTAAGTGATCGAAAGTCAACAAGCGGGTTTCTTATTTAAATTAGGAGAAGTCCAATTTCTTGGTCAAGCAGAAAGCAGATGTCAGTTGCGTTATCATCTACACAGGCAGAATACATTTCTGCAGCTCATGCCAGTCAAGAAGTGATTTGGTTGAACCAACTGTTAGAGGATCTTGGTAAAACTTCAACTCAACCTGTTATGATTTATGAAGACAACCAAGGATGTATTAAACTCGCCAGCAGTGAAAGGATCAATGCCAAGACCAAACACATTGATGTAAGACATCACCACTTGTGAGATTTATTGGAACATGGTATCATTGACTTTGTCTACTGAGAAACTGACAAGATGATAGCTGATGCCATGACAAAGCCATTGCCAAGAAGATCTCAGGAAGATGATGGCACTAATTGGATAAGTAGTTGTTGAGTGGGGGTGTTGGAATAATACTTATTACTGTGTGCAACAACCACTTCTGTATGTATTGCATGTGTGAGCCTTTGTCAAGGGATATTGTCATTGTTGATAAAGTTAGGTTGTTTAAAAAAAAAACTCTGTGAGAGGAAGAGACAGCTCAGATCTGCAGACATGTTCTCCTGTGTTTCTGAGAAGTTATACTTGTTCTGTTCATGAATAAGTTCCCTTTTGCTGTTCAACTACTGGAGAATGATCTGGATAATCTGCTGCTAACACTTCTGCACATTACACATGGCGTAAATCGACAGGATAGAGTCAGACATGGTATATGCAGAAGCCAATGGGTCAGGGAGTCTGCCCTCAGTACCAGTGGGTGCATTGTTAAATCACCTAGCCCGGTTCGATGGGAGAAATGTCTTGCTGGATGATTGGGAGGAGTGATTGGAAGGGGTGGCCAGGCTGTGCAATGTGCTGCCTCGTATGAAAGCCGAGCTGGCAATGACCACGCTGTATGGGGAAGCTCAAAAACCATCATGCTCAGACCTGCAAGACAGAGGGAAAGATTTGAACAGGTCAGAAACCTGCTAGATATTGTTGACAATGTGTTTTTTGAGACCATGGTATGGAAGAGATTCTTCCGTAGCTTATGTCCGACACCAACACGAAGGAGAGACAGTGAAAAAAACATTAAGGAAATGGGTAAAACTAGACCTGCAATTATCACTGCATCAAGTCCTGAAGGAGGCTACAACTATAGAAAAGGAAAAACAGTCAGAGACTTTGCTGGAGCTGTTAAATTAGAGGTGGCCCAGATTCGGCAAAATATCACAGAAACCTGTGTGAATGTATTGGGAGAAGCTATCAAAAGGATGGAGGAGCTGCTGAGAAAAAAAGAGAGTTGCCGGGTGGTCCCAGTGCCAGATGATGCAGATCAATGCCCTTTACAGAGATAATATGGAGCAATGCCCCCAAAAACATGGTCCTTAATGCTGAGAGTGTGGCAGGAAGGACACCTGTCTTAACCTGTGTCAACGCTGAGACAATAGACAAAGCTGGGATAATCAACTGGCGAAACACAGGCACTGAGATAAATTCAAGCATCCTCCTAGAAAATATGGACCTGGTTGGGGAAAGTCCTGTAGTGAAAGTCAGAGTTAATGGAGTGGAGATAGATGGATTAGTTGACATGGGATCTCAGGTAACCATTCTCACCCACAACATTTATAAGGCCCACTTCCCACAAGCACTCCAGCCGAAAAGTGTGACCTGGATAAGTTTTATAACTACCAATAATCTACCAGTGCAGACATTGGGAGTAATGTAGGCTGACATAGAAGTGTGGGGTCAGACACTGGGAATAAAAGGGCTTGTAGTGGTGCTGGAAATTGTGGATCCCCGAGTTCTGCTAATTCTGGGTATGAATATCCTTTCAGACTTAGATGGGTTATTGGCATAGGAGTGGGGACCTAAGTACTGGAAAAGGTTTGCCTATGTTTAACCCCCTTGCAGTGTATTATGGGAGAGTGTCAAGTACAACTAAGCTTCAAGATGTAAGCGGACCGCTAGGGAATATGCGGTCCTCCCTTCAAGTCCCATTCAATTACAAGCTCGGCATAAAGTGCTAGTTTCACTCCTAGTCGGGACAAGTCATGGATTACGAGTGGTAACCGTGATGGTGGAACCTGTACGAGAAAAGGAAGCAGTCAAACAAATTCTCTGCAAAGTAGAAGAAGGGTGTGTTATAGTATGCATAATGAACAATAATCCGTAAAAAGTCATGTTAGACCCAAAGGAGTGGTTGGCAGACGTATCTTTAGCTTAGGAAGTATAATTACCCAATGAACACACGTCTCAGCTGGGTGAGCCTCAAGAGAATACAAATGTGGTTATGCTCTGTCAGGTAAGAGTTGAAGGAGGATGCCGTGTTTATGATGAGTTGATGTGAGAGATGTGTCAAGAGTGAACTCATCTGACTGAGGATGAAAGAAACCATGAGGTACTAGAGACACATGTTGATGCATTCTCATGTCAACTTCCACATTGGAACACACAGTCCTGACAGGTGAAAATCCTCCTATTCACCAACTGTAGAGACCTATACTTCCTGCTCTATACCAGGAAGTAAAGGCCATGCTTAAGCAGATACAGGAGACCCGGATAGAATGGCCTAGTCAAAGCCCCTGGGCTGTAACGATCGTGTTGGTCAAGAAAAAGGAATGGACTTTCCAGTTCTGTGTGAACTATCGGCAGCTGAATGCCTGCACTGTGAGAGATGTGTACCCACTTCCTGCCAGAGAAGAGTTGCTGACTGCCCTGGGACATGCACAGCTTTTCTCCACGCTTGACTTGTCAAGCGGTTATCAATAGGTGCTTATCGCAGAAAATGACCAGGAGAAAAATGGCTTTCATTACACCTATTTCTCAGACTGCCGTTTGGACTGAGTAATGCCCCTGTGCCTTTTAAATGCCTCAAAAATCATGATTTGGGATTTAAAAAACGAATGCACTATTTTATCGGAGACATCATTTTTAAATTGGGCCACTGTGGCATAATATTTGAAAAAACTAGACCAAATCCTGGAGTACTTGGAGGCACATGATCTGAAATTAAAACCCAGCAAGTGTCATCTATTCTGGGAAATCATTGAATTTCTGGGCCACGTTGTAGGCGTGCAACCTATGGACTCTAAAATGAAGGCTGTCCATCAGTGAGCAGTGGTCTGGTTACAAGTATTTCCTTTTCATGGTAGATCACTTCACAAAGTTTGTTGGGGCATTCCTGGAGATCAACTTTTGAAAAAGGCAGCTCAGCTCATAAAAAACACTTTGGTGGTATATGGATGCTCAACCCAGCTGCACTCGGACCAGGGGCACTGCTTTGAGAGTCAAGTCATAGAGGAAAAGTGCAGCCTTTACCAGATTCAAAAGACTCATATTACTCCATACCATCCTCAAGGAAAAGGAGCTAAATCACACATTGCTTCAGGTAAATGAGAGGGGGAAAAGAAAAGAAGGGGCCCTGATCTTTTTGGGTTGGATGGGTGTATAATGGGTTTTGAGCGCAAAATGAAATCGGCACGTTTTTCCTTTGATCGGTTTTTTTTTAGATCACCCGATAATTTAGGTTAAAATCGTGATAATTTTTTAATAAAAACCCATTTTTCCCCGTTCCTGATTTTGACGGCCAGCAAATAGTTTTACAAAATAGGCAGGGTGGATGTGTTTTGCAACTCATGACTGGGATGTTTGGTTGTGATTGCTGAAAAATCACATGACCTCTTTTTTCATAGAACCCCTTTTCCTGTTCATGATCGGCTGTCAGCGCATAGCGTGGGGAGTGCGCTCTCCCCTCTGTCCAAAGTAGCAAACATTCGCAAAATTATTTTTTTTTTTTCACAGAGACGCTTACTTTTAGCTGTGATCCTTAGAAGTTAGTTAGTCAGAGATTTGCTTTTTTAGGTAGTGGGAGAGAATTTTAAGGGAGCATTACCGCTGTAAAGTCAAGTGGGGGGGGGGGGGGGGCGCCCGCGGGCAACACAGAAAAGCTTAAAAGGTCGGATATTGACAGCCAAAACTTTTGTTTGAATTGTTCCCCTTATATTAGGATAAGACTTTTCTAAAAAAAGGGGGTCTATTTGTTAGGTGCAAAATTCCCACTTTTATTTCGTTACTTTTTCGATATTTTGTCCTTTTTAAAATTTTTGCCCAGCCCAGCTTTGTTGATATACCCACCTTGCACTTAATTTGAAACAAAAATTTTGTAGTCCCACAGTTTTGATAGGTGCCAAAAAATACCTTTTATTTCGTTACATTTCAGTACGTGTTTTTTTTCCTTTGGCCCGGGCAGTGTTTTGATAAGCCCCCCTTGCATTTTTAAATTTGAATCCAAACAACTTTGTGTCCCCACAGGTTTCTGATGGTGCCAAAAATCCCTTTTTAAATACCCGTTACTTTTCCCGGGGACAGGTGTTTTTTTCATTTTGGTCATTCAAGTTTTGGATAGCTACTTGCTGAAAAATTTTTAATCCAGCAATTTTGTAGTCCCCCACAGGTTTAAATTGGTGCCAAAAAAAAAATACCTTTTATTATCAGAAAATTTAATACGTGTTTTTTTCATTTTGGGCAGGCGCTGTGTGATGGGGCCACCTTGTAGTTAAATTTGAACCCCAGCAACTTTGTAGTCACCACAGGTGTACTGAAGGTCCCAAAAAATATTTTTTTAAATATCCGTAAAATTTCAGCAGGTTTTTTTTTTTTTCCTTTTGGTCAGTAAACTTTGTTGTAGTTTTATTTTGCAGTTAAATTTGAATCCAGAAAACTTTGATCACCACATTTTGATTGATCCCAAAAAATATTTTATTACAGTTACTTTTCAATAGGTTTTTTTTTTCACTTTGGGCCGGAGCGTGTTGATGAGCCATTGCAGTTAAATTTTAAATCCAGAACGTTTGTAGTCACACAGGTTGTAGGTGAAAAAAAATCCTTTTATTATCAGTATACATTTCGATACTTTTTTTTTTTTTTCATTTTGGCAAGGCAGTTTTGTTGATAGAGCCACCTTGTAGTTAAATTTGAATCCAAAAAATTTGTAGTCACTGGGGGTGTATGATGGGGCCCAAAAAATACCTTTTTTAAAACCTTTTAAACATTTAGACGGGTTTTTTTTTTTCATTTTTGTAGTCATGCTTTGTTGATGACTATTTGCAGTTAAATTTTAAAAAACGCAATTTATATACCACAGGTAAATTGTAGGTCCCCAAAAATCCTTTTTTATCCCGTATACTTTTCAGACGGGTTTTTTTTTTCATTTTGGCGTAAGTTTTGTTGATAGTCTACTTTGCAGTTAAATTTGAATCAGCCATTTTGTAGTCACCACGGTGTAGATGGTGCAAAAAACTTTTAAATCCGTATACATTTCAACAGGTGTTTTTTTCACTAATGGTCAGTCAAGATTTGTTGATGTCTATTTTTGCATTTAAAATTTTAAACCCAGCAACTTTGTAGTCAACGGTTGATGGTGCCAAAAAAATATTTTTATTATCAGTATACATTTCAGATACGTTTTTTTTTTTCATTTTGGCGCAGGCCGCTGTGTTGTAGAGCACCTTGAGTTAAAATTTGAATCAGCAATTTTGTTTGATTTGAGGGTTTTGAGAATAGCTGTGTTTTTGTGTCTTTTAAAAGAGGATTCCCCAAAACTTTCCATACCTTCTCAATTTTTTTATATTTTTTTCCATGGGCGAAATTCAGGTGGTAAGCAGCAAAAAAAGGGGGGTAGGACATAGGGGAAAAGGGTAGAGAGAAGGTGCTCCTTCCAGTTTTTGGCGACAAAACCATCCAGCGGATCGCATTTTTGCAGGCCCCTGGGCCTGTCTCTTTGGGGTAGGGCCCTTTGAATCATAAGAACAGGGTCGAAATTCTGTTTTCGTGTTTAATGCAACTGCATCCGCAGTTTTTCTCCTCGTCCTCAAGTCCGGCCAAAAAATGTCTTCAGCATCACAGCACCCCGTCCAACAAAAAGCCCCAAAAAAAAATGTAAACTCGTTCCCCACCACTGTGGATAATCCATTTTCTGAAGACCATTTTGATAAAAATGCTTTTGGGGGCCCGAAGGCATGTTAAAAAGATCAAGAGGAAAAAGAGGATCTTTTCTTGCTTGACGCCCTTTTACAAATGCCACAGAGGAGGAAAGGAACCCGGTCAAATCGGCAAAAATCCCGGGGCGGTCGGCAGGCCTTGCAGCCCCTCTTGTTGTACCCCCAAGCCCCGGGGATGCGAATGTCAGGACGACGAATCACCTGTGTTGATGATGAGATACGACATGCAGATCCAAGTGGTTTTTTTAAGCGAATTTTGCTTGCGAGCAACTTATTGGGGACGAGGGGGGAAGACGATGGGGTAGTGTCATAGGGGCCCGCCTAAAAAGGGAGAGGGGGGTCGAAAAAGTTGCTGTTATGATTCCGTCAGCCAGGGTACAGAAACCCGCCCTTTTCGCCGTAAAAAAAGGGTCCGGGAACTCTCAACCGGGGCCCTTTTTTTTGAGAAACCTGTTCACCCAGCGATGTAATCCCCGTTTTTCCCGAAAAACGAATTAGGGGCAAAAAAACCTTCCGTTAGTCACCAGCGAATGCATGGTTGAAATGGAGGCAACACGGGCCCAAAAAAAGGGCCAACCGAGCCGGACGACGCCCCTCCTCCCCTCCGCCACACCAAGGTTCCTCAGCTGCCATGTCCTCGAGTCTGTTTCCCAGGATCACCCTCCGTTTCAGCCCCACCTTCGCCGGTACCCCAAAACCACCAAAACCCACCCTTACCCCTTCTCCTTCCCCCCAGCTTGACGACCTGCACGCCGTCAGGGACCATCTAGCACCAGCCTTCTGTCTTCCAGGTTTGGGGAGCAGAAGAAACACTTTAACCCAAAACCATCCAAACCCAAAAACCCGAATTTGGATTCCCAGGTTTTTGGGGCCTTTGGGAAATTTTGCCTTTTTCCGTTGGGGGGGAAACCAATGTTTCCCCCACGTCATGGCCCTTGCCTCCCCCCCAATACCAATGCGGAGGCATTTCTTTGCCAGAAAAGGTCCCGCCCGGGCCCACCCAGTGTTCTAAAATTTAAAGGCATTGTCTGCATTTTGGCCAGAAAAAGTCCATCTGACCACGGGGAACATGGGTAGTAAGCCGGCCAAGGGCCGCAAATATCTCTGTGACGCTCATGGGTGACGGGGGTGGATACTCTGGGGGTGCGGTGGCTCCCCAGGCTGGGCGCACCTCTTCAAAACCGCTGGGATGGCGGGTTTTTTCCCCCCCGGTCCTCTGGTGGCTCACTGCCCTGAGAAACCAGTCGTGTTGAAAGGGAACTGTTTGGGGGGAACCGTCCACAAAGGTAGGAGTGTGGACGGCTTTCCGCAACAAACCCGAGCGTGGTGGGTGCCAAGCCCTTGTCCCAGGCAAGGGGGGTGTGCGATAAGGGGGAAAAATTCTGCTGGCCGCCCTTAAGTCGGTAGGTGGAGCCATCCCTTGCCTGGAAATTTTCTGAAACTTGTCGTCCAGAAATGTCAAAAGAGATCCCCCGGGGGGTCGGGGACTCCCTGTGAGGAAGGCTCGAAGTCAAATTTCGCACTTCCGCCATTCGCACCTGCTTCCTCCCGCCTGGCTGCCTTTTGCGGGGCCCCGCTGGGTTCCCCCTTCCCCTCTCCCCGCGTTGTGGCAGCAGGGAAAGCCTTACGCAGTCGAAGTGACACATGGCCCGACAAGCAGCGGTGCGGACCTCGGGGTGTTGAGCCCCAGAGTGGAGGAGGTGAAAGAGCTCTGCCCTCCTTGCCAGTTTTGAAAAAAGCCAGCAAAATGGGCAGTGCGGCAATGCCCTTGTCAGCATGGCTTTTGGGTCATAGTTTGGAACGATTGTTGGAACTTGAAACAAAAAGGGGCCGCCAGCGACGGAGGAGGAGCCCGGACCCAAAATGTACCGGGGGCCTTTCCTCCTCAAACCACAAGGCCCACGTTTACAATTTCATGGTTTCATTTGGCAGTGGTTTTGGGGCCAGGGTAGTGCAAGGCGGCACATCAGCTCTCAGGGTGCTCATCTCAGGAAGTCAGGGGTGTTTGAAGTGTGCCGGAGGAAGGGGGGAGGAGGAGGTATTTCCCAACACCGACGTTTCCCACGCCCCCGCCCCGGAAAAAGGTTGGCGCGAATTTGGGTGGGGGGGGAAGTGGGAAGATCAGTTTTCCAGTGCCCCCCGACCCGAGGGGTTGGAATCAAGGCTCCATTTTTCAAAGATTTGGATGCTCCATTTCCTCCAACAGATCCTGCATTAAGGCCACAAATGAACAACAGTTACTGGGTGGCCACCCTCCTGGCCCCCGGTACAAAACAAAAATAGACTTTCCTTCCACCCACCCAAATAGAGATTTAAAAGCAGGAAAAGGGGGCCTTGCTGATTGATCAATGGAGACATCTGTTGCGTCGCTTCCGTTCCCCAAAATGTTCACGGTGGAAAAAAAAATCAGCGATTGACACAGTAGTTGGGCCAAGTGCCGAGCGGCAGCAGCAGCAGCAGGCCCCGGTGGAGAAGCTAATGGGTGACCTCGGCAACTTTATTTACCCCCCCACCAAAGCATGCAAAAGAGGGCCACTCCCAAACCCAAAAAGACCGCTTAAGTCTGGTGCACGACTATCTGCGTCCAACACTGATGTTTTTGGATATGTTCCGGACCCAATGACTTTGGGTATCAAATGGACGATGGCCCCAAGTTTCTCGCCCCCGCCAAAGAGGTGTTTTTCCTCCCCAGCACCAGGGAAAATCTGAGCGGACCTTCGCACAGTGGAGGGTCTTACAGACAAACGCATCCGAATTTTCCACAGTAAAGTGGATTTTGACTTTCTCAAGATGAAACGGATGGACTCGATGATGTTGTGGGCCCAATTTTGGGGGTCACCTTAGTTGCCGGGCACTTCACATTCCTCTTTTAAAAAGAAAAAGGGCCCCTTTTAAAATTTTTTTAAAATGTCATTCTTACTCAATTTTTTTCTCTTTTCCCCAAATTTTTTGCTGTTTTTTCGGAGGGGACTGTAAAAGACAGCAGGTTTCTGACACACCGTATTCCATTTACTCACTTTAAATTTTAGAAGTTTTCCATTGTCAATTGGTTTTGAGGTCTGTTGTTGGGATACAGCTATAAATTTTGGTCCTTTGGAAAAAAATGTGGCTTCTAAAATGGGATTTCTCCATCACAAATTTTTTTAGGGGTGAGAAGTCAATTTATAATTTTATGGGGGCTGTTGCGCAAAAAAATGGTCCTTTGGAACAAAAATTGGCTTTTAAGTGGCTTTCTCCCTCAAATTTTTAACAGTGGTGAAAGTCATTTTTATAAATTTTTTTGGGGATGCTGCTTTGAAAAACGCAATACTACAGGTCCTATTTTAAAAAAATTTTTTTTTTTAACAGATTTGTTCTTCCCCCAAAATTTTCCCCAAAATGGCTCAAGGGGCATGCGTTGAATTTTTTTGGGGGGATTTTTTCATGACATGCATCTTACCAAGGCCCCATTATAAAAAAAAAAATTTTTTTTAACAGACATTTGTTTTTCCAATGTCAAAATGACTATGGGGCATTTTTTGAATTTTTGGGGCTTTTGCTGTGACATGCAGCTTACTACAGGGCCTATAATAAAAAAAATGTTGTTTCTAACAGACATTTGTTCTTCACAATTTTCAAGGGGCTCAAGGGGGTTTTGGTGCTTCAGAAACAGGAATAGGTAGGACAATGTTTTAAAGGACACATATTGCAAAAAAGACTTGTTTTTTAAGATCTTTAAAATAGCTATCAATCCTGTATTTAGACAACCCTTTTAAAAACAAAAAAAAAGAAAAAAAAAAAATTGTGGGGTTCCTCCCATTTTTAAAAAAAGTGTTTTCTAGAATTTAAAAATTTTAAAAAAAATTTCATGTACAAAATGCGTTAAAAAAATTCCTCGAATTGTACAAGGGAGGTACAGGAAAAACTTGACCAGATGTGGTTATTCAAGGAATGGAGTATGGAGCAGGACAGAGAACAAAGTACAGAGACCATTTCCCCCAGCACTTGATAAAAAGAAAAAAAATGCCAAGAAAAAGGGGACCTGGGGGGAAAAGGACGTTAACCCCCAGTATTTCCAAGTGAAGCTCAATTTGCCGCACCAAAGGGGGGCAAGCACTACCCCGGTCTTGATGTGTAATAGGAAGGCTGGAGGTTTTACTTCCAACTTCCGCTTTTCCCCACTCTGCTTCAGCACTACTGTTGCATTCGGCATCAAAGGGGATTTTAACCGCGTGTTAAAAGATGACAGACGCCCCCCTGGGTCTCACCGCACCCACTGTAACTGGCCCTGGCTGGAAAACCCCGGGTTAATAGATGACAGACGCTACCTGGTTCTCACGCACCACTGTAATCGGCAGTTGGCCTCCGTGTTAACAGAGGGGTGGCGGCAGCACTGGCTTCACGTTTGGGGCAAACAGGAGAGCTTCAAATTTCTCTAAAAAAACAATTTTTAAAAAAGGTGATTCTGTGAGGTTAAGTAGTGTCAAAAAGGGTCCAGGGTGGACACCCAAAATTTACATTTTTAGGCTTAAAATTTTGGGGTGGTTTACATGGGGTGATCATTTTATCCCAGGGGAGTCTGTCCCCAACAATGAAGAAGGGTTTGGGGGGAAAAAAAAACCATTGAATGAAATTTGAATAATTCAAAACCAGGGGGGGCAAAAAGTCTTCTCAAAAAGAAGTGTTTTGGGGATGATTAGGGCATTTGTATTACTTTTGGGGTGTGCAAGAATTTTCACTCTAAAGTGTAAAAAATACCTTTTAAAAATGCAGGGGGGGTGTATGTTGTTGTTATACACCTGAAAAAAAAAAAAATGATAATAAAGTAAAACTATAAATAAAACTTTCCCCAAATAAATTCTGTAAACAAATGTCATTACCAAAAATATACTAATGGATTTATGTACAAAAAAGATGGTCCACTTTGTGATCTGTGGGTTTAAAAGGTTTAGGGGTCATACTGCGGTCCCGGGGTATAGTCAATGTCCCGTTCAACTAAAAAGGGGGGTTCAAAGACTCCTTTTTAAAAAGGCACTTTTAAACGTGGGTAACGGTTTTTTGTCATATTGGTACAGAACAGGTATAGTCCAAAGTCCGTTTAACTAAAATGTGGTTGAAAGACTCCTTTTTTCCCCGACTTTTTAAATTTTGGTTTTAGACAGGGTTTTAAAGGTATACTGCGGGTTACAGGACAGAATAGTAATACCAGTTCAATAAAATGGGGTTTAAAAACTCCTTTTCCCGACACTTTTTAAATTTTGGGGGTCAGAAGGTTTTTTAAAGGCATACTGCGGTCCAGGACAGGGATAGTCAAAGTCCAGTTCAACTAAAAGGTGGTTGGAAAGCTCCTTTCCCCCCACTTTTTTTAAATTGTGGGCAAAAGTTTTAAAGGTCATATGTGGGGCAGAAAGGTATAGTCAATGTCCCAGTTCAACTAAAAAGGTGGTTGAAAGACTCCTTTTCCGAGTATTTTTAATCTGGGGTGAAAGGTTTTAAAGGTTATACTGCGGGGAAAAAGGGGCGTTATAGTTAAAAGTCCCGTTTAACTAAAATGGTGGTTGAAAAGATCCTTTTTCCGCCCTTTGTAATCTGGGGGGCTGCAGGGTTTGGGGGCCCTGCTGCGTTCCAGGGAAAAGTTTTTCAGTCCGTTTAAGTAAATGATGGGTTTAAAACATACTGCCTTTTGGCACTTTTTAATTTGTGGATATGCAGGTTTAAAAGGGGCTGCTTGGTGCAAGAAGGGGTAGTGAATGGTCTGGATTTTTTTTTTTGGGCTTTTTAACCCAAATTTTTTTGCCTAAGATGTAGCAGTATACAGTTTGCTGTTTTGGGTTAATTCCCGCTTCTCCATCCCCCTTTTTTGGGGGAAAAAATGAAGGTGTTGTTTCCCCTCCCCATTGACTTTAAAGCATCGGCGATAATTTAATTTTCGCTACGGATATCTTTTTGATAATTGCCCGAATTTAATTAATATGACCCATGACGATTTTAATAATCGCCATCAACTAGTGTATAATAATATGTAACTCAAACTATGCACCCCCCCCTTACTGTTGATATTTGAAAAAGGGGAATTCCTTTTAGTTAATGATGACGAGGGGGGGGGAAAGGGGAAAAATTGGACTTGGATGGGTGATCATAGAAGACATCTACAAGGGATCTACGATCTGCTTGTTACACTACCAGCACTCATTGTGTAAAGTTTATTTAAGAGATATAAGAAAATTCAGTTAATCCTTCAGTCAAAGGAAAGAAACAAGTGTGTGAGTCTTGTTCTGCAATTACATTATAAATTTTTCTAAAGTCAAACATTTTTTTTTTTCTTCCAGGGCTGTGTGAGGGTTTTAATTTATGGGGGTAATTTATGACTAAAAAGGAAACCCTGGCACATTAAAACCCGCAGCCCCCTAAAAAAATTTTTTTCCCCCCCCGAACGCAATAGATTTAGCTCCCCCCTAGCCCAATAAACGTGAACTCCCACAAGCCCCCATACAATATCCGTCAACTCCCACCAGCAACATATACATATCCCTCCACCCCCCACCCCCATGCGTATCCGTCACCTGCTAGCCCCCCCACAAAATTTCACCTTCAGTTTCTTTTTAACACGCACCCCACCCCTTTCTAAAAAATAACACATAAAAAAAAAAACAAAATAGTAAAAGGGGAAACCCCAATAACGGGCAGGGCAGAAGCACCACTTTTACAATCAGGACATTTTCACGCCCCTGTACAAAACACTGAAAAACAAACCCAAACCGCCATATATGGTCTAAACCCGCTCCAGTCACCCCTCACTGACAGTGAATACGACTGACCAACACATGCAAAAAAAAGACTCTGACATGCAGGGATTCACAAGAGATGTCTTCTCTCATGAGTTTTTCTTTTTCCCTTTTTCTTCTCCATCTGACTCAGACCATCATGACGACTTCTCCTGGCCACAACTCATCACTTCAGAACTTACCATACAAAATATTAGCAGTCTTACTTTTCCAGCACTTCTCTAAAAATTCCTACCTCTTTTATGGAGGCCCCCATTAAGTAGGTAGATAGTAGTGTTGCTCACCATTAACCAGGTAGGTATATAAACCTCATAAGTAGGTTTTTTTTTGGCCCCTTTTAGGTAGGGATAGACCCCCCCAGGTTTGCTTACAGCCCCCCTTAAAAAAGGTTAATACTTCAGTGGTATATAGTTCCCTGTAGATAGGTAGGTATATTTGCTCCTGTAGGTATACAATCCCCTGTAGGTATATACCCCCCTGAAGATAGGTAGTATCTGCCCCTGAAGGTTAAACCCTGTAAGTATTTAAAATTTTCCCCGAAGGATATATGTTCCCGTTGGGAAAATAAGGCCCCGAAAGGTAAACATAATTCCCTTTGTAAATTTAACCCCTTTTAGGGAAATTGCTCCCTGCAGGTAGATATGCTCTCTGTAAATATACAGTCCCCTGTAGGTAGATGTTTCCCGTAGGTTAAATAACCCCCCCGAGAAAAAACCCCTGCAGGTAGATAGCCCCCGTAGGGAAAAATTCCCCGTTGGGAAAATGCCGCTGTAGGGAAATATTCCCTGAAAGGGAGATAGCCACCCGTCGGGAAAATTCCTTTGTAATAAAGTTTCCCCTTTTAGTTTAAAAATTTCCCTCTGCAGGTAAATTTTACCACCCGTTTGGTTTCCCCGTAAGAAAAAATTCTCCATTTAGGTAGATATTTTACCCTGTATGTACATATGTTCCTTGTATGTAAAAATCCCCCCATAATAATATGCCCCTCCCAGGGAAATACTATTTGTGGGAATTTTTCCCCGTAAGGGAAATAGGTCCCCGAGGAAAATTTCCCCTGTAGGCAGATATTCCCCCTGTAGGTAAATATTCGCCCTATAAGTAGATATTCCCTCTGTAGGTAGATATGCCAACTATAGGTAAATATTCCTTCTTAAGGTAGATTTGCCTCCTGTAGGTAGATATGCCCGCTGTAAGCAAATATACCCACCGTAGGGAAATTAAAACCACCCCAGGAATTTCCCTCTGTAGGGAATATGCCCTTGTAGGAAAATATTCTCCTGAGGTAATAAATTTATAAAAAAAAAAGATCACCCGCCTACGCTGGGAAATTTTGCTCCGGGAAATCTCCCCTTTCCCCGACGTTTTGGAGATACATCATGGCAGGAGGGGTGGAAATTTCCCCGTATCATGCCTCTGCCCCGTCTTAACAGTCACGACATATGTTGAAAGACCAGCAGGTCAGGGGGCACTCGGGGTGTTAAATTTTTGTAGGACTCAGGGCCCCCTGAAGGTTTTTACCCACTTCCCCTGGCAAGTCCAGGCTGGCCTGCCAGAGTCGGAAGTTCATCCACCCCACTGAGTGAGGGTTCCCAACCCCCCCTGTCTGTGCTGTCTGCTGCCAGCAGCCAGACCATTTCCTGCTGCTATACCATTTTCATTTTGGTGTCAGCAGCAACCATCTCCCACAGGCTACCCACAATCTAGAGATCTCAAGTGAGTGAGTAGCCTCACTGTAGAGACCAGTATTATTGTTTTTAACATGACATGATAAGAGCTGAAACATCCTAGTTATCATATGTATAGGATCAATAAGCCCCTTTGCTTTTGCTGTATTATAGCTTATCCACAATGTGTCATTCACTCCCTACGAAATCATACATGCCAAAAAAGGGTAAATTCAAGGCTGATTGACCTTTGTAGGACTAATTGCCCGGTGTGGAATAATGTAAACTGGAGCTTTTTTTAAGTATCTGGGTTTGCGAAAGTTTCAAACCCTTGAATTGTTCCTCTTTTTTAAAATTTTACAACCCCAAATTAATTATATGTTTTACTTTTATGTTACAGAGCAACACAAACTAACAATTATTTGTGAAGGTGAAGGAAAATGCTTTTCCAAATTTTTGCAATACTGAAAAGTATGGCGTGCAATTTTTAAAACCCGGGCTAAATTCAATTTTTGTAGGAAAATACTTATCTGCAATGAAAAGCAAGCTTTTGGGTATGTCCTTCCCAGTTTTGCATATCGAGCCTTTCATTTTGCCAGCTTCTGTGAAAAATATCTAGCTCAGTCGGGTTTGTTGGTGAAGTTTGGAACAGAAATTTCAATTCTGCCCCAAATTGTCAAGGGGTTTGATTGGCTTGACGTAAATTTTAAAACTTTAAATATGCTTTAATTTAAAACATACCATTGTAGCTTTGACTGTATGCTTAGGGTTATTGTCCTGCTGGAAGGTGAATCTTTACCGCAGTCCTCCAGGCTTTTGCAGCCTTTAACATGGTTTCCATCAGGATTTCTTAATTTCTCCACCTCTTCCCCTTAACTAGAGCATCCCTTCTCTCTCTGAAGCAAAGCAACCCCCAGCAGATGCTGAAACCCCCACTTCCGGGGGTGGTGTGTTCGGGGGTGCGTGTTGGTTTCCCCCCAACCCCCGTTTTTATTTGGTTTTTTCTGCCCGAGTATCTTCTTAACATTCTTACGGTCATTACAAGTTTTTGCAAAACTACAAAAGAGACCGCCATAAGAGATTTTATGGGAGAGTAAATGGGAAAAAATTTTTCCTGTGGATAGATTCTCACACCCCGATGTGGATCTCTGAGCTTTCCTAGTGACTTTGGGCCCCTTGGTTGCTTCCTAAAATAGGCTCAGTGTAGGAACGACCCTTCTTCGTAAAATCCCTTTGTGCCATAATCCTTCTTTTAAGATGATGATTTGGGGCTCAATTAAATAATATCATTAAAATACATTTAAAGTTTGGCGTAACATTTAAAAAAAGTGGGAAAGTTCAAGGGGGGTAAAATATTTTCCTATGTATTTTTATAATGTCTACTGTTGTAGGGGTTTTTCCCGACCTTTTTCCCTTCTAAACAGGTAACTGCACAAAAAGGGGGGCCCCCCACTTGTTCTTCCATTTTATCCATGCACAAGGAAAACACAAATAACCGAAAAATGTTAGGGAACTGACAAACAAAAAAAGCATGGTCA